>RQWE01000154.1:38347-51128 GCA_004028395.1 Leptographium galeiforme
GGGGGGGGGGGGGGGGGGGGGGGGGGGGGCGAGGAAGGGGACACGGGCAGTGGCTGCCGGGAGTGGGCGCAGCGAGTCAGCGAAGGACGCACATTGGAGACAGTCGCAGCTTCCTGCCCTTGCTTGAGGAGGCGCACTAGCAGCGTACGAGTGCTCGTAACTCGTAGGAGCCGAGCAGGAAGGAGGAGGGGAAGGGGGAAGGGGGGCGCCAGGTCGTGCCTGCCTACGAGTATTCACCTGCCGGAGCAGCGACTTGTACGCGTAGCCGTCGATCTTTTTTGGCTCCTTGCCCGAGGAGGTACTCGTAGTGGGAGCGGCCCACAGGGTATGACCACAACAGGCGCTCAATGTGCTGACGCCGTACGACCGGTTGCCGCACTAGCGAGAATGCGCCGCCCTGGATCTCCCAGCACGGATACTCGTACTTGGTGTACGAGTAAGATACGACCAGGCAAATACGCGTATACGGTACAGCAGACCTGCAGGTAGCCGTCGCGAGGCGAGTAATGCACGGCCGTGCGTGCATGCCACAAATTGATGAGTCGTTGCCAGTTGCGGATACGAGTGCGCGCCGGCCAGAAAGGTGAGTGGAGAGGGCGCTGTCAAAAAAAAGAGATCGCTGCTGCTAGCTCACCGGTAGTGCCCGTAGTCGTAGTTAGTCGTTGTAGGCGTGGCTTGTATTAGTGGTTATCAGACAGGTACGGAGTACTCGTACATACCTGACAAGCCGCCATTGTCGCAGAACCCACAGACCTGGTGGAAGGTCGCCGGACAAGGGGCCTCTCTCTCCACCAAACGCACGACAGCCACCCATATGCCCGGCCATCAACCAGCACTTTCCATTCGGGAACCTGAATTCGGGCTTCTGGATCCTGGATTCGCCGTCGGTCAGCAATGCCCCCCCCTCCCCCCTCCCCCCGGTCCCTCTTATCCTCCCCCCGATCCTACCCAACATCGCAGCCATGCCATGTTGCGCCCTGGACAATGGCATCTCCGAGAGGCGCCCCCTTCCCCCTTGCGCATATGTACGAGAGCACATGCACGATAATACCCTTATCTCCCTCCTTACTCGTAGAGACCAGGAGGGCCGCAGCAGGGGTCGATGCGGCCAGCCTCTGCTGCCGACCCGACTCAATGCAGCTGCAGTCCGGTTGCCGCGCTCTCCGTCGCGATGCCCTGTGTACGGAGCATGTTTCTTTTCAGCTGGCAAGGCCGATGACAAAACGACGTCGATGGCATAATACGACGTATTTCGGAGGATATGCCCCTCTGGGCTAAACGATTTTTCGGTCACTCTTGCTATCTTCTTTCGCGCTCCAGACTCCCTACTCGTACTCCAACGCTCTTCCCAGTCACACTGCATGGGGCGGAGCAAGCCCCTCCCTGGCTACCCACTCTTTGGTAGAAAAGCTGGACATGTGACAAGAGCACGATGCACTTCTGTCTTGGCCGCTTCTGGTCCAACTGCATGTCTCGCTCGGATGAGGCAGAGTATTTTTTTCGGCCCGGCCTCGCCAAGCTCAGCGGCATGACGCACATAAAACACGTTTGATCCCCTTCATTTCCTATTTCCAGCCGCCATGGGCAGCCACGGAAAACGTGCGAGCTACGCCCCCAAAGCTGCAAGTACCGAGTTTGTACGAACAAGAGATAAGGAGAACTTGTATCCCGAGACTCATCGCCGATGCCAAAATTCGGCGGTCAGCGATCAGCCAACCACCGTTGCCAGCAGGGCCCTCTCAATTTTGGGTGACAATAGCGTCACTGCAGTGGCGGTTGTCTCTCGCCAATCGCAACTCTTGTCGATACAACCACACCATAACAGTATATCTTGATGGCTCTCGTGTCAGACATAAGATGCTTTATAATGCTTAATCGCTTTATTAACAGTTCCGCCACTTTCGGCCCCTCAGTCGTACGCATTATCATCTGCCTCGCTTTGCTCGCGATCCTCAAACACCATGAACTCGTCATCGTGGCCGCCAGCAGTTCCGTCGTTCGGATCGCCCACCACCCGCATCCACGCTGTCCGTACGTCGTCCAACGACGCATCTGCCACGAGCAGGTCTGCAGGCAATGGTGCGAAGCGGAACACGGCCGATGCCAATGCCGATGGCTTGGCGTCTTCGGATGATTTGTCGGCAAACCCCTCGCTTGGCTTGCCGGGCCGTGATTTTCTCGGCTCGCCACGGCTGCTTACTTGCTCGTAATACATCTTGTAGAGGCACGGTGGCGCTTGCGGCTGTGTCACAGCAGGGGTGGTCGTGCCACGTACCGTAGCACAAGCTGCCAACAGCACGTCCAACGCCTGGCTGAGAACAGACTCTGATGTATCCGTACGCAGTGTTGTCAGATACAACACACCTGTAACCCATGTTAGCTACACTTTGCCAAACAAAAAAAAATAGCGTTGACGCGGTGAATAGTGCCAGAATGGGGGAGAAGAGAGCGAATCAGAGTATAAGGATTTCGTCAAAGCATGTAGCTCAGACAATGTAGATAAGTATTTTGATTGGAGATCATCATTTTCGCGCTCAGAGGGTGAAGTGTGGGGGGCTGTTGGCAGTGACCTACTCTGTCCTCGGGGGCATTCCCCAGTGTCGTTTGAGTGTGCCATGGCAAAGATGGGATGCGCGGGCGCCGAGCCGTCGGCCAAAACCAATCGGCCGGCCGGAATCGCAATCACAGCGCCGCCAGCCACCGGAGCGCCCTCGACCGTGGGCTCAAATAGAAATGACAGCGGCGCGCCCACGACTGCCACCAATCGGCTGAGCCGCTGCGTATCTGTGTCTGTGTCGGGTGCAGAGATCGGGACAGACGTGGAACCAAGCTCTTCGGGGCCGCCGGCGACGAGTTTGGCCTTGACGCGAACGTCTGTCGTCAGCTCCAGCTCGACCAGCCCATCCGCCGGTCCCTCCACCATGTTGCGGACGCCCGCCCCCAGCATGTAGACGGCACCGCCGACAGCGCCCGCCCGGCAGCAGACCTGGGCAATTTCGCTGCAACCACCCCACTTGGGATACACGGCGGCAAAGCCCGGCCCAAAGGCACCCATGGACGAGATGTGTCGGTGGAGGCGAGCCAGGCTGTCAGCCACCGTGGTGCTGGCGCCGTCGAGCGACAGCGTCAGCGCCAGTACGTAGTCACGCAGACGGTCGTCGAGACTAAACTCGCTCTGCAGAAATTCGCCAAACGGAGCCGCCGCCTGCGTCTGCCACACGGAGCCGCTACCGTCCAGCGCCGAGGGGTCCGCCTCCGCCTCCGCATCGTCGCCGTGGGCCAGCACGGATTTGAGAAACTTCATCAACTTGCGCTTTTCTCGCGGACCCAGGGCGGTGGTGGCAAAGACGTCTTCGCGTGTCGCCGGGATTCGGACGAGGGACGGAGACGCCGCACCCTCGAGCACGAAAAAGGAAGACACGGCGAGAAACTCGAGCTGCCGGTACGCCTGCGAGGAGACGAGCTGGTCCACCAAGCCAGATCGGCTGTGCAGGATCTGTGGCGCCAAGGCCAGCGCGTAGGCGCGCGATGGGCCCAGCTTGGGCATGCTAGGAGGCTGTGTTGCTCCATCCTCTGGTTCCCCCGGCCGACACACTAAGGCGGCAGCAAAGGCAGACGCGGCCGATGGAATGACATGCCGGCCTGCCCACACATCCGCCTCCTGCAGGCTCAGGGAGGCCTCGGCACCGCCATAGTATTCATTGGGATCGATGTGCAAAATTTTTTTGTCGGAACGAGAAAGAGCCCTTTTTTGCGGCACGGGTCAGTCATGGTACGGAGAGAGAGCTAGGTCAGTCAGACAAAAAACAAGACTTTTTCGCAGGCAAGGAGAGGAGGGAGGCAAGTAAAACATACAGCGCCAGCATCGACTGCTGCAGGCCCGTGCCGCAGATGACGACGTCCCAGATCGTGTCAGAAATCGACTCCATCATGGGAGTGATACTGCCAGAACGGAAAAGACGGAGAGAAAAATGGTTGGTAATGCAAGGCAACGAGTAAAATGAGGAAAAAGATCAAGGCCCAAATGTGGGGCGCGAATGGGCTCGGCAATATGTTGATCCGACACGAGAGAGATAATTTTCTCTCGCGCAGCCAGATTTCGTCTCCTCCTTTCCTTCTCTCCAACCACTCTGCCCCAAACAATGGCGGTTATAACTTTTGTGCCGATGGCTGTCATTCGTTTAGACCGCAGCCATTCACTTGGCTGCACCATGAGCGCAGAGTGGGAGATTGAAAAGGACAAAAGTCCGGCTCCACCCGTATCTACTGCCCTTGATTTTCACTGTAAGCCTGAGGGGGTGGTTCGAACGGTCGAGACATGTTGTTTAGCTCTTGTATGGTATATTGAGGTCTATGCTGGTCTCTGGAATTGCGCAATGGGTGGCGGACGAGACAATGTCTGCATTGCTATGAAGTTCCAAGATACTTCTCGTCGGCCAAGTTGACCTCTGCCCCGGCCATAGCTCCGACTGCCCAGCCAGAGAGCGTAGGGTCAGCCGTGTCTAGGTGCGTCGATGTAGTCAAAGTCTAGGCCAGCGGCCCTGTGATGGTCCAGCGGGTCCGACTGACCGGCAGCGTGGGCTGCGGCAGCCATGTCGGCCGCGGCCGACTTTCTCTCTCTCTCTCTCTCTCGTAATCTGCATCAGCAGTCTGATTTCGTCGGCTCTGAACCACGCAGCCCTGGCCGCCTCGCGGCCGAGAAGAGAAAATAAAGTCTGCGCTATAGATGGCCCCTCAGGGCGTCGTGATGCCCAGCGCTTCGGCCAGCGCGGTCCAGCGCGTCTCGGCGGCGGCGACCAGCGCATGCAGCTCGCGGGGCCCGACGAGGACGCCGCCGGTCTTGGAGAGGGCGCGGATGACGGTCGGCCCGGGCGCGCTGCGGTCGACGACGACGGTGACGGTCTCGCCGCACTGGTTCTCCTCGAGGCGGTCCGGGTCGAGCAGGATCCAGTGGGCGCCGGCGGCGCCGCCCTGGCGGCGTTGCTTCTTCTTGTTCTCGACGCAGACGACGGCGGTGGAGGCGACGGGCAGGCCGCGCAGGACCAGCGGGGTGGCGGGCGGCTCGGCGGTGCAGACGGCAGCTTCGCGGTCGGCGTCCCAGCGAGCAGAGGGCAGACGGGTGTCGCGCAGGGCGGCGACGACAGCGGCCCAGGCGGCGTCAAAGGGGTTGCCGTCAAAGGAGAGGAAGAGAAGGTCAATGTAGAGGGTCCAGTACGCCTTGAGCTCGGGGCCCTGGGGCGCGTGGCCGGGCTCAAAGGAGGTGTCGTCTTCATTGTTGTCGGCGTCGACGTCCATGTCGCCGGCAGCCGCTATAGTGGGCGGCTGGTGCCAGATCTTGAGCCGCTCGGCGTCGACGAGGCCGCTCGTGTGCAGCAGCGCGTACAGGCGGGTGCTCAGGGCCTGGGCCAGCACCGAGGGCGGCCCGCCCGGGAGGAACTCGGGGGCGCTGCCGGTGGCCAGCTCGAGGTTGGGCACGAGGAGGTCGTAGTCGCGCAGCTGGCGGCGGTTGTCGGCGTCGACCTCGGCGGCCGTCGGCACGGGGCCTACGGCCGGCACAGCGGCGTCGTCGTCGGGCAGGGCCGTCGCGGCCGAGGGCCGGTAGTGGGGGATGCTGGCGACGGGGAGAATCTCGGCGCGGACACCGCACACGACACGGGTGCGGTCGAGCCGCACGGCCGCGCTGCCGTGGGCCTGGGACAGCGATCCCGTGTGCACGTCAAAGCCGCGCGCCGCATCGGGCGTCCGGCCGCTGGGCCGCGTGCCGGCTCCAAAGGGGACGGTCTCGCTCGCTGGCGTCTCGCGCGAGAGGTTGGCCACCAGATATTCGTGCGGGGCGATCTTGGCAAAGATTGGCCGGGCCAGCTGGCCCGTGGGACGGGACATGGCGAGGGACAGTCGAGAAAGACGGGTCGCAAGGCAGGAATACGTCGAGCTGGTGAAGACGGACGAGAGAAAAAAAAGTGATAGTATTGGCACTGCTTTTTGCTGCTACAATGGGTGGGTCTTTATAGCACGATACTATTGGCCACAATGGACCGCTAGCCATAGCCGGACTCGCTCTTTTTTCTGCCGCATTTTTTTTCGTGCTCAAAGAAGTTCAGACTACGAGGCAGAGGCAGAGGCAGAGGCAGCGGCGGCGAGTAGAAACAGGACGAGCAGAGATTTGGGTAACTTGCCAAGTAAAGGAATGACTGTCATTGGCTACATGTTTGTGTTTGGTTGCTGTGCGTTAAGCAGTCTGCTAGTCAGCCAGCGAGTCTCTCTCCCGTCAGTCGCTCTGACGGCCTTCTCATGGCGGAGAGCCCAAGTATCCCAAGCACCCGGCATATTATCTGTTCTCTTGTAGAGGGATATATGGAGTAGTACTCCGTGCCGAGAGCAAAACCGTAGTAAGATACAAGTACGGAGTGGATTCTTAACAAACAAAATCAAACTGTATGGAGTACGAAATGCAACGCCAAATGCGGAGCGACGTCCAAAGAGGCTGGTCCCGCAGCCGCTAAAGTCGACCGCCCAAAGAGGGGGATCTATGGGAGAAGCGCCCGTACACAGGTAAGATGCCAAAAATGCCAGAAATGCAGAAATGCAGACCAAAAAACACAACTCTACTGTATGAGACCCCGAACCACCGCCCTTTGTCCCGAAAAGCGCCTTCTCCTACCGCCCACGATGCAGCCGCCCGCGGTCCTCGCTCGTGCCTCCCGATCGCAGCTCCCGCCAGCGGGCCACGGTTCGGCGGATGCCCTCGGCGGCCGTCTCGCGGCTGCCTTGCCGGTCATCTCGGTCGACAATGGCCACGGAAAAGGACGGCCGTGCGGATCCGCTCGGGTCCTTGGCCAGCTTGCGAGGCGGTGGCCGCTCACCCGTCCAGGACGGCCGCCGCGCATCGGCAGCGGCCAGCCAGATGCGCTGCAGCGCGTGCTGAGACGGCGGCTGCTGTTCGTTGTGGCGGCGACCGCCGCTGTTTTGAGTGTGGCCTTCGCTGCTCTGCTGCAGTAGCGTCTCGTGCACCGATGTCGACGCCGACGCCGGGGCAAAGCTGGCCTCACTGTCGCGTGCGACCAGCGTCGCCCGCGACGGCACCGACCGGCTGAAGAATCGAGTCATTTGGTGTGTAGTGTAATCGTACTTGTGTTGTACTCTATCGTACTGGTATCGTACTGGTATCGTACTGGTGTTGGCCGCGCCTGGCCGCAGCTCCTGTTTGCTCGGTTTAACTGGTGAGCTGTCGTCTTGGGCTGTGGTGCCTGTTGGCTTCCCACCCCCCGCCTTCCAGAGAGGGGAAAACCCGAGAAATCCGCAGGCCTCAGCGGCTTAGCCCCCCCCCATCAGGCTCCCCATTTGTCTGTCACGTGGGTGGGTTGCCTCTTTTGCCTCGTGCCAACAAGACGAAAAGGGAAGCCGTCTCTCTTTACATGCGAACTGTGGTAGAGCTGCGGCGGCCAATCGCGGCTCACTGTCGCTGATCGTCTTGTGCCTTGCACATCCAGCCTGTTGGATTGTAAAGATAGCATTCCGCCTTGCATGACGAGCACACCGCCCGCCCAACCATGAACCGATTCTTCTAAGCGCCAAGCACTATTACGGAGGACCAGTCGTGAACTTTCAACCGCCGGCAGATAGTTCCAACTGCTACCTCATCTGGCAGGTCATCGCTCTGTGCTTGAGGAGATACGTCGCCTTCCCCAGGCCTCCCTGATCCAGCAAGCGCCCAGATCGGCAGGTAGGACGGCGGATCGCCCTCTAGACTAGACGAGGAAGGACGCGATAATGACACTAGAACAATCTCCTTCCCACAAGGGAAGGATACGAGAAAGATACAGTGAGGGGGAAAGTCCCGTTCTTCCAGGTGAAACGGCAAGACGCGGGACCTTGGTTGGATGGTGCAATATTAGTCGCGGCACGCAAAGCGGGCGAGCAGCAGCTTGTCGTAAGCGGAGATCCGGCGCTAGGCGCCGTGCTGGCCCGGCTGGAAGGGGGGATGATCTTGAGCTAGCAGGGTCAAGGTGCGTTTCTGTGGTCGTTCCCCAATCGGGAAGCAGACGAGCAGATAGCTACGGGCAGATACGAATGAATACGAGCACTCTTTTGATACATGATAGGGTAACCTTGCAGGATTGAGTCTGACTGGAACCACGGATTCGAGTAATCCTCAGGTTACAGTTCTTGTTTCGTTGGCGCAGATCGGCGGGCGAGAAATTCAGGAATTGTGAGCTACGGAGTACGTCGTATGGATACAGAGTAATCGGCGAGCTGTCGTTTTCGAGTGACCATAGGGCCAACACCCAATCAGCCGCAGGGTTTTCGGCCGTGCGTATCCACTGGCCCGCCAGCAGCCGTTAGTGAAGGGCTGCCCAAGAAGCTTCCCTTTTAGGAAGGTGAGTAATAACAAGCCGACCGCAGGGCAAAACCGGCTCCCACAGGCGGTCAATCTTACCCGGCATCGCTTCCAGGCTCCCTGTCCTCTCTGCGCACAGCTACATAATCGTGCGATTTACGTGCACTCATGTGGCACGGATCGTGGGCCGCACGACAAAGAGGGCAGGTTGCGCGAGCCGGGGAGATCAGCGCAGAGTCGCATATTTGATAGCTTAGATACGGCAAGTCTCGTTCGTATCTTACACGCGATTGTGGGCGGACCGGTCCCACCCCGCGGAGGTACAAAGTACATTCCTCCCTGTCTCGTGCTCTATGTCTGGGGGAAGTTGGATCAGCGAGAGAAAAAAAAGAGGGGGCCAAAGAGATACGGGCACATGTTCCTACTCGCCCCCGAAATTTTTGGGAAGGTACGAGGACCGATAGAAAGCACGTCGAGATAGGCTCTTTTTGCCCCAGGAAAAGCAGTTGGATCGGTGGCTGTCGAGCGGCACGTTTTTGGTCGGTATTGTTGCACCGGACTGTGTTCCCTTGTACGAGTAATCTCTATATAGTTCCCCCTCCCCTCCCTAGCCGGATCTGCTGTTGTGCTCCTTCCTATCTTCAAGCCCCCCATCCGTCGCTTCCTGCGTTCTGATTTCCGAGTTTAGCCAAACTGGCCACCGTGGACTTTTTTTTTCCCATCGCACGACCAACGCAACAGAAAGAAAGAAAAGAAAAGAAAAACGCACCCCCACCCCACCATGGTCCGCTTCAGCCTTCGGCGGCGGCACGAGTCCGGCCTGGACGGGCCGGACATTCTGCCGGTCGACTCCCACGGCTCCGAGGAGGCGGATCTGCAGGCGGCCACGGGCGCGGACGCGCTCACGTCGCTGAAGCAGTTCAAGAACATGCACCACCTGGATCCGAACCTGCCGATGGGCGAGCTCAACGACATTGACGATGCGCTGCAGAGCGGCAATGCGGAAAAGGGCCTGCAGATGGAGCAGGTGATTGTCGAGGACAACTCGCCGTACCCCGAGGTGCGCGCGTCGGTGCGCAACTACGACGTCGATCTGCCGGCCAACACGATCCGCGCCTGGGTCATTGGTCTCCTGCTCTGCACCGTCGGCTCGGGCGTCAACATGCTCTTCTCGCTGCGGAACCCGAGCGTGACCGTGACGACGTACGTGATCCAGCTGGTCGCGTACCCGCTCGGCCTGCTCTGGGACCTCGTCTTTCCCGACCGGGAGTGGAATCTGTGTGGGCTGCGGTTTAATCTGAGGCCGGGGCGGTTTAACTTTAAGGAGCACGTGGTGATTGTGGTGATGTCGAATGTGAGTTTTTTTTTTTCCTGGTCTCTCCTTCTCCCCCCCTTCTCTTCCCCCGCTCACCCCCTAGGCTGCCTACGGAGGTGGTGCTCTGTACGCTACGGATGTCATCATCGCCCAAGAGGTCTGGTACAAGCAGTACTTTGGCTGGGGCTGGCAGATCCTGTTCGGCATCACGACGCTCTGCACGGGCTACGGCATCGCGGGCCTGTCGCGGCGGTTCCTGGTGTGGCCGGCGGCGATGATCTGGCCGAGCGACCTGGTCAATACGTCGCTCTTTTACGCGCTGCACGACCACTCGCCGTCGGACCCGGCGCACACCAACGGGTGGCGGCTGGGCCGGTACCGCTGGTTCATGATGGTGTTCGGGGGTGCGTTTGTGTGGTACTGGTTCCCCGGCTGGATCTTCCAGGGCCTGAGCTGGTTCTGCTGGCTCACGTGGATCTGGCCCAAGAGCAAGGTGGTCAACCAGGTGTTTGGCGGCATGAGCGGCTACGGGCTGCTGCCGATGACGTTTGACTGGACGATCGTCAGCGGGTATCTGGGGTCGCCGATGATCCCGCCGTTCCACGCGATTGCCAACTCGCTCTTTGGCATCGTGTGCTTCTTCGTGGTGGTGTCGTCGGGCCTGCACTTTACCAACACGTGGGACAGCGGCTACCTGCCGGTGCAGAGCTCGAACGCGTTTGACAACACGGGGACCAAGTACAACGTGACGGCGATTCTGACGGACCTCAAGTTCGACGAGGCCAAGTACCAGGCGTACTCGCCGCTGTTCTTGTCGACGCAGTTTGCGCTGTCGTACGGGCTGTCGTTTGCGGCGGTGGCGGCGGTGGTGGTGCACGTGGTGCTGTATCACGGCAAGGAGATCTGGACGCAGTTCCGGCTGGCGCGGCATCAGGAAGACGACGTGCACATGCGGCTGATGAAGAAGTACAAGGACGCCGAGGACTGGTGGTACGGGGCGCTGTTTGTGATCATGATCGGCATCTCGTTTGGCGTGGTCTGCGGCTGGCCGACCGACTTTCCGTGGTGGGGGTACGTGGTGTGCATGATCTTGCCGCTGGTGTGGACGATTCCGATCGGGATCATCCAGGCCATCACCAACATCCAGCTGGGCCTCAACGTGCTGACCGAGTTCATTGTCGGGTACATGCTGCCGGGCCGGCCGCTGGCGATGATGATGTTCAAGAACTACGGGTACCTCTGCATGTCGCAGGCGCTGTACTTTGCGCAGGACCTGAAGCTGGGCCACTACATGAAGGTGCCGCCGCGGACCATGTTCTGGGCGCAGCTGACGGCGTCGGTGTGGTCGGCGGTGGTGCAGATCGCGGTGATGAACTGGGCGCTGGGCTCGATCCCGGACGTGTGCACCGACGACCAGCCGAACTCGTACACGTGCGCCAACGCCAAGGTCTTTTACACGGCGTCGGTGATCTGGGGCGCGATTGGGCCGAAGCGCATGTTCAGCGGCGACGCCATCTACGCCAAGCTGCAGTACTTTTGGCTGGTGGGCGCGCTGACGCCGGTGGCGACGTGGTTCCTGGCGCGGCGGTATCCCAAGTCGCTGTGGCGCTACGTCAACATGCCGCTCATCTTTGGCGGCTCGGGCTGGCTGCCGCCGGCGACCGTGTTCATCTACCTCTGCTGGGGCAGCGTGGGCACGTTTTTCAACTGGTTTGTGCGGCGTCGGTGGTCGGGCTGGTGGTTCCAGTACAACTACGTGACGTCGGCGGCGCTGGACAGCGGCCTGATCGTGTCGACGCTCATCATCTTCTTCAGCCTCTACCTCACGCTGGCGACGGCGCCGCAGTGGTTTGGCAATGTGGGCGCGCTCGACACGCTGGACTCGACGGGTAAGGCACTCAACCTGCAGTTGCCGGAGGGCAACACGTTTGGGCCGTCGACGTGGGCGTGAGTTTTTGGAGTTTTTGGAGTGTTTTGAGAGAAGAGTTTTTAATTGGATTTTTTGCGTGTTTTTGCTATTTTGCGTGTATCCTGATTTGGCGGCCTTTGGGGCCTCTTGGCTTGGGCCCTATGATTTCTTTGATACCTCGGTCAGGCCGGATGTGGCACGACGGCCCTGCGTCTTGGATAGCGAGCCTCGCAGAGCAGCGACTGTGGCTCTGGTGAAGGATCAAGCAGGGCTTGTACTCGTATGCCGTCAATGATCAATAACTGCCTTTGGTACTGGGTCGTCTGTCTTTCTGTCTTTCTATTGTGTATGGACGCTAGATGGAGGAAGAGAGGTGGTACAGGAATGGCGACAGCACGTGACTGCCACCTCTACCCATCAAGCCCGAGACGCTCCAGCAACAGGTCAATCTTGTCCAGCAGGATCTGGTAATTCTGGGCGTCCGAGTCGAACTCGTCCTCGACAATGGCGCCGTCGAGGGTGCGGATGACGGTGGCGGGCTGGTTGTTGTTGTTGTTGTTGTTGTTGTTGTCGTCGGCGTTGTCGGCTTTGTCGGCTTTGTCAGCATTGCCAGCCTTGTCGCCATGGTCACTGTCCGTGCCATCGCCCTCGCCGTCGTCCAGCATGACGGCCTCGAAGCGCAGGCGGAAGCGCTCGGACAGAAAGTAGCGGATGTCGTCGACGAGCTCGATGGAGTCGGTCTCCTGGCGGCTGCGCAGACGGGCGGCGCTCTCGCGGACGAGGTCGGCAAAGGCGGGCTCGTCGACGTAGTGTTCGAGGCGCTGGGCGAGGAAGCGGGCGGCAAAGTTCTCGAGGCGCTGGACGCGCAGGTCCCAGGCGGCGCGCAGGACGTCGTAGATGTTGATGGCGCAGGTGTTCTCGTCGGAGCCGCTGCCCAGCGTGCTGATGACCACGGCGGCCTTGGTCTTGAGCTTGTCGAGGAAGAGCATGTCGGCGACGTAGAGCACGTCGAGGGCGCGGTGCAGCGGGATGTCGGCCTGCTCGGCGTAGAGGTAGGCGAGCACGATCTCGAGCACGTCGGGCGGGCAGTCGACGGGGATGATGTGCAGGTGCGGCGCGGGCTGGGCCTCGCGGAAGCCGCTGCGGAACATGGTCTGGAAGTAGGAGCTGCGGACGAGCATGGCCTTGTGGGCGGGATAGAGGACGGAGCGGGGGGGGG
>RQWE01000155.1:0-51527 GCA_004028395.1 Leptographium galeiforme
CGATGCATCGCGAGACGGCCTTCAAGAAGCACCATGCCTTCTCGGAGATGAGGCCTGCCTTTAGGCGGCCCATGACCCGCACATCCCCACCGCTTCGTGACCAAGAACGAGGGGGGCATTAAGCAGGAGCCCAAGCGCAAGATGGACTTTTAGACTGAAAGGCCTGAAAAATGACACCGCTCCGTGTGGTTTTTGCGACGGCGGGCATGCATGAACGTGTCATTACCGCGTGAACTCCCTGCGTCTTGACTATTTCCGCGTCTTCCCTGACTTACAGCTCACCCTTCACAGCGGTAGGCCAGAGTTCGGGCTGTGGCCCGAGACAAACAAATGACGGAATTCTCGAGATACCACTCCCCCCCGTTCTTGCTAGTGCCCCTCCCCCGGCTCTCTTTGTGTTCTCGGCTCTAGACTGTGATTGTCGTGGAAGAACTGCCGTATGGACCGGCTGTGTGCCATAGAATGCCCGTTCTGTGCTAGCACCGAAGCACTGACACTTGCAAACAAGCCGTGGGAATCAGCACTCCAGTATTTTTAATACACTTTTTGCCCACTGCTCGCCGCACATTAGACTATAACACGGCTCTTGATATGACATGGCCATATACCAAACGCTGCCCTCGGCCGTTTCCTTCTCCACATTCTCTCGCTTCCTACACTACACGCCCTACACCCCTCTGCTCCTATGAACCCCCTCTCTTTCCTGCGCCTCTACTCGTATGTCCGTCTCTGTGCCCCCCAGAGCCCTACCCAGCCCAAGAACATAACTGCACGCAGGCCATCTTATGACAACACACAGGTGGCTGGCCCTTCTTCGCCTTTTCATCTCTGTTCTGGCTGGGAAGGCGGCAAGGCCTAACTGACCCTAGTAGCACTACTCCCACCCCCCCTCTCGCCTCGACTTGTAAAATTCTACTCCCCACTATCGCGCCGCAAACACACAGCCTGGGTTTTCTTTTGCTGTTTTTGCTGATTTCTTTTCATCCCCTCGTCCCTTCGTCAGGGCTCGCTTTCTATATTTCCGTTCTCTTTATATCTCGTGCGTCTGCTTTCACCTCCTGCACTCCTAGTGGCCTTGCTTCAGTCTCTAATCATCTGTTCCTCTCCTGTCTCCTGCTTTGCCCTCTACTCCCTTCGGCGAGGATCGGGCTTCCTCGCTGCATGTCCGATCTGCCTATTGTATTTTGTACTGCACCGTCCAACGAAGGCGATGGTTCCAGTGCGTTTCCCTCGTCCTCCAACATCGCCCGGGAGATCGGCTTAGGGAGCACGACGTGCTACACAACGATCCTTCTGCCTAGATCACCCACCTGCTCATTCGTCCTTCCACTCCCTTTCCACACAGCCCAAGCAGCTCTTCCGATTTCACCATTGGCTAGGAAGAGTGACCAATCAAAGGGACCATGTCGACAGTCTTTTATCTTTATTACCAGATAGATCCGTCCTAAGAAACAGGAAGCCCCAAAGGACAAAGACCTCTCCAACCTTTTACTTTCAGTTTGATTCATCGTGCGACATCTGCCATCACTTACACCAAAATCCAACCCAACTACTCAACACCTCGCCTCTGAGGTAGTGCCCACTCAAGGACGCGAGAGCAAGCATCCTATTTCAACTCCTGGAGTCTGTGGGCTGTGTCGAGCCGCAACATCAAGGCCGACCACACCAGGAACGGAACTAACAGTTGGAGGAGACCCAACTTCACGCAAGACCCCGCAAGCCGGAACGTTGTCTCTTCTTCTTTACCGTCCAGTCGACGCCGCCGCCGCCGCCGCACACATACCAGGATCCATCCCTGCTGGTTATCCACAGCAACACCCACTCCCAGACATCTCTCCACCTGTACCAAAGAAGTCAGGAACCGGCGACGGCAGCGGCGGCGACCAAAAGCGACAGTACTACCACGAGAGGCCCTTATTCACAGGCAGGCGTGAAAGGCACACCGTCACCGTGGATATCACATCTCTCCTTGAAAACCCAGGCTCAAATGAGTCCCCGGCCGTTGACCCATCGTCGAATCCACCTGCTGCAACACACCTTCCCACGCCCCGCCACCCTCCTTTCCGGCGTGAGCCACAGCCACGATCTTCTTCGTTGCCGGCGCCGCAGCTGCATCCGAGTGCTCTCGCGTCTTCTACTTCATCTCTGGATGCTGCTCCCGAGCTGCAGGTCCCGCGATTGTCCTTACCATATGCAGTGACAGCAATCCAGGCGCCTCCACCGCCGTTTGGCAATCCTATTGCGACAGGGCCTCAGCACGCACTGCCAACGGGAGGTATGGCCTCTTCCGCGACCGCAGGGATACGGCGAAGCATGCCGCCTTACACGGTAGACAGCCCAGCCAAGAAGCAGAGCAAGTGGTCAGCCGAGGAGGATATGTTAATTATCGAGCTACGTGGTGGGGGGATGAAGTGGGAGGACATCTCTAAACGGCTTCCAGGACGCAGTGCCATCAGCTGTCGACTACATTATCAGAACTATCTGGAACGACGAAGCGAGTGGGATGAGGAACGCAAGAACAAGCTTGCGCGACTGTACGAACGGTAAGCGAACGGACAAGATGGTTAGGATGTGCTGAGTACAGAGGCTAATGCAGGACGCAAAGATTCAAACCCGAGATGTGGGCCAGAGTTGCCGAGGAAATGCAGGTTCCATGGCGGGCGGCCGAGGCCATGCACTGGCAATTAGGCGAGGCCGACATGGCGCGGCGGGCCGGGGTGACGCCCTTTTCTCTGTCGGCCATGGCGATCGACTCATCGTCGGCTCATCGGCACTCTCCGTCGCGAGCACCATACGCACAAAGCCTGCAGGCTCCCACAGGCGCAGGCGGCAGCGGCAGCATCCCATCGCCCCGATACGGACGAGGTGTCCCGCCACAACCGTCGTTGCCGCCACTGCCACCACCGGAAGACAGACCTTTCGAAGGAGACAGACGCCGGGAAAGCAGCGGACCACGGACGATCATAGGAGGCGGATACCAGGACACAGCTAGCTCAATGCACCACTACCGACAACAACAGCAGCAGCAGCAGCAGCAACAGCACTACTCCCAGGCGGGACTAGGCCTGCCACCAATTCAGACAGCAGGACCTTCACTCTACCAGCAACAGGAACAAGCGGCCACTGGCGGGACCTTGCCGAGTTTGGCGGAGATCACGACGGGCGTCAGCTCGTACAGCACGCCTGCCTACTCTCTCGGCCCTGGTCCGACACCGACTCAGGCAGTCAGCCCGGTGCCAACTCATGCTTGGCCCGGGGCGGGACCCAGCCCATTGCCTCGATCTGGCTACAGTCTTGCAGCGGGACCCGGCGCAGCATATGGGCCACCTGTGCTTGCTTATCCACCAATGCAGGTGGGAGGTGGACCAGAGCCGCCGGGCGCTGCAATGGGTGGAAGTAAGCGACATGCAAGCCCGGATTTCGAGCTGCGGGAGCCACGACGACGACAGTTCTAGACTTTCGGTGTGACGACAGCATGACGGACTACGGATAGACGACAAACGGACGAATGGCTACATGGGCGAAGGAACTGCTTCTAAAGACTGGTGGTAATCAGGAGCACGCGGGGTTTATACAATGGGGGAGGGTAGGGAAAAAGCGATCAGCCGCAAAAAGGGTTGTGGAGTTTGTGCAGGTTTGTGTGGTTTCTGGCCGTGGATGCTTTCCTTTGCGTTGGGAGGGACTGTCCGGAGGCGGAATGGGAGATAGAGCGACCTGTATATTTTGGTGTGTCTGTCTGTTTTTATTGTTCTTTGTTCCGCGCATTATGGTTACGAACAGGAGTTTGGCCGCGAGGGCGGGCCCAATGGGGGGCTCGATTCCCTGTCTGGCTATTATTAGAGTGTGTCTTTTGTTTTGTACCTGTTTCTTGTTTTCTTTTTCTCGCATTCTCACACGGGCACGGGCTACGACGGTAAAGAAGGCGACTGCACAGAGGTTCAGCATTGCAGCGGGCGCGAAAACCTATGGTTATTTTGGGCATTTCTGTCTCATTTCATATTATGGGCAATCGTCTCCTGTCCAGAAGCGGGCATCAGTTGGGCAATCCTAGCTGACCTGTCCGTTCCGTGTGCTGCAAGCAATGGCCAGCCGAACGACGCCGAGCCCCATTGCTGTTTTACATCTCCTCTCTGGCCGCCGAACTTGACGAAAGTGGGACGGACGTCTGGCGACAGGCGAGATGACTCCCGTGATAAACGCGCGACAGCTGGCGTGCACGGCCCAAGCCAACGATAGCCGTACGGGTTTCCTAGGAAGGGACGCCCCAAGACCGGCCTGTCCTTACCCTCAGGCGGCGCCGGCAATGACCCACCAGTTGTCCTTTTCGTAGCCACTCGATACGACCCGGCCACCAACCGCCCGCACGTCCTCCTCCAGCTCGCCCTGACGGTAGAGGTGATAGTAGCGCTGAAATGTGGGCGGTGGTTGTGTGTGGCTCTGGTCAGCGCTGTCGGCCCTCGCGGACTTTTTCTCGCGATGTGCCTTCACCCAAGGCACCAGCAGGTCCTGGTCGTCGCCGGCGGACCAGCCGCGGCGGCTAGACGCCTGTTCGAGGGCCCATACATAGAGGAGGACCTCGCCGGAGGGGGACGCGGAGTCGTGTTTGTTTTGCTTTGTGTCTCGCCCGTTCCCCCTCACACACCGCAACAGCTCCGCCACGGCAGCACGCCGGCGCTCTCGTGTCGACAGGTGGTGCACCACTGCAATGCAAATGGCAAAGTCGGCACAGCCGCTGCGGAAGGGCAACGCGAGCGAGTCGGCCAGCAGCACGTCGGCGCCGGGGCGGCCGCGAGCATGCTTGTCGCAGGCGAGGCGAACCAGCGCCGCGCTGCGGTCGCAGCCGAGGACAAAAAGGGGCGTGGCTGTGTCTTGCACAGTCCCACCAGCTGACCCGCCCAGGTACTTGCCGTTGCCACAGCCAGCGTCAAGCCCGATGCTGCCTCGCGGCTGCGCTTCTAAAAAGCGCGCCACGAGTGGCCATGGTGCGTATCGAGTGGCCGAGAAGTGATCCGCAATGGCGTCGTAGATCTCATGAACGTGGGCCTGCTCGTAGGCGACGGCGGCCTCGTCTGGGCACTGTGGCGAGGCCATGATGCTTTGGAGGTAGATAGGTGCAATGGGAAGAAAGTCTATAGAGACTTCGGGCCGACGTATTTCCGAGTTGAAGAGCAAGTTCCAGGCCCTGCAATTCGGCCCTACGTGTATGCATTCCCCGTACAAAGAGCTCTGTAATATTTCAGCCATCTAACCTGGCCTCCGTCCAGCTCTCTTCACTGCCTGCCCGTGTTCAGCGGCCCAACCCTGTCAAAGACATCCGAGGTGATGAGATCTGGGTACTGGATGCCGCCCTGGCGCAGGGCCTCCTCCATGGTCTCCATTATGACGACGCTCTCGTCGAGCGGCAGGGTGGCGGATTCGAGACGGCCGTCGCGCAAACAGCGAGCCGCCTCGTCAGCCTCCCAGAACATGCCACGGCCGGTCCATGGGTTGTCCGGTCGGATATCTGTGGGGACGGGGCAGTCGACGACGCGGGTGGCAGGCGGGCGGCCATCGGGGCTGCGGGTTACGACACGGTACTGCAGTGGTTGATAGGCGGGGCCGAACACCTGGATCTCGCCGCCAGAGCCCTGGATGAGGATGGAAGGCCCGGCCGGGCGGTCGATGTCGACTCCCGTATCCAGACGGAGTGCTGTGGTGGCGACGCCAATCGTGCCGTGGCGCGGGAAGTGCAGCACGATCGCGACCGAGTCATCGGTTCCGGTAGGTGCGTATATGTTCATGGCCGCCAGCACACGCGGCGCCTCCTTGACGCTGTCCGCCTGTAAATGATACAGGATCTGGAATAGCCAGGTGAGCGAGTAGATGCCGAGGTCCAGCGTCGCGCCGCCGGCGAGCGCCGCATTGACCATGCGATTGTCGTTGGAAAAGGTCAACGCGCCGCTCGACCCGTCGCCGACGCTGGCGTTGATCGAGTTGTCCGCCGTTACTCGCTGCACGGTCCCGATCACGCCGGACCGCACCAGGTCACGGATCTGCACGCTGAGCGGAAAGTAACGTGTCCATACAGCCTCCATCAGGAACAGCTTCTTGGCCCGCGCCGTTGCCACCAACCGCTGCGCCTGCGCCGCCGTCACCGTAAAGGCCTTCTCGCACAGCACTGGCTTACCCGCCTCCAGCACCAGCATCGCGTTCTGGAAGTGGTGACTGTGCGGCGTTGCCACGTACACAATGTCCACGTCCGCGTCCGCCGCCAGCTCTGCGTACGAGCCATACGCCCGCGCCTCGTCTCCGGCGCCGACCTCGCGCAGAAAGTCTGCCGCCCGTTGTTTCGACGACGACGATGCCGCCGCCACCACCACGTGTCGTACGTCCGTCACGCCGCGTGCCGAAGGGTTTGTCAGCAGGTCCCGGGTGAAATCTGCGTATGCCATCGTGTCAGCTTTTGCTTCTTCGTCTCAACTCTGCGTCGCCTCCTCTGCCCACCCTTGGCGATCCCGCCCGTGGCCAGGATGCCCCACCGGACAGTGAACGGTGCAGTAGAGGCCATGGCTGGTCTGTGTCGCGTAGTGACGGCCGTCGAGCAGATATCCGGATCGGCGGAATGAAAGTGAGGGGAAAATCAAGGTCTGGGCACACTACAGGATTAGCTATCGCGGGGCCTTCCTTTCCTGGTCGCGGGGCCTTCCTTTGGCAGCAACAAGCAATTTCCCTGTTCAATATCGCAACAGCTGAATAATCACTCAGGTCACGCGGATTTCACGTGCCGTCGTCTCGCTGCTTTGAAGCTATTCCCAATCACCATCCTCCACACTATGGCCGCCCAACCGGCGCTTGTCCGCAGTACCGCCGCCGGCACGCGGCTGCCGTGCCTGCTTTACGGCACCGCCTGGAAGAAGGAAGCCACGGCAGACCTGGTGTACACGGCCCTGCGAGCAGGCTTTCGCGGCATCGACACCGCTGCCCAGTGGCGACATTACAGAGAGGATCTTGTCGGCGCTGGCGTGCGGCGCGCCCTTGCTGACGGTGTCGTCGCCCGCCGCGCCGACCTCTACATTCAGACCAAGTTCACGGCCCTCGGCGGCCAGGACCCTGACGGGCCGTTGCCCTACGACCCAGCCGCCCCGGTAGCGGACCAAGTCCGCGCGTCCGTCGAGGCGTCTCTGCGCAACTTTGCCGTCGCCGACGGGGACGAGGCCCCCTACCTCGACTGCGTCCTGCTGCACTCGCCGCTCCCCTCGCGCACCGCCACCCGCGATGCCTGGAGCACCCTGCTCACCTTTGTGCCTACCCGTGTCCGCAGCCTCGGCATCAGTAACACTGCCTTGGCTGACCTGCAGCTCCTTGTCGACGTTGCCGCCGAGCTCACCACAGAGCATCGCCTCCCGGCCCCTGTCGCCGCCCTCCCCGCCGTTGTCCAGAATCGCTTTTATCGCGATCAGGCCACCCACGACGTCGCGCTGCGCCGCTTCTGTGGTTCCTCCAACCCACCTATAGTCTACCAGGCCTTCTGGACCCTCACTGCCAACAGAGATCTCCTTCGCCGCCACCGTGACGCCGCCGGCATCACCACTGTCGCTACTGCCGCCGGTGTCTCTCCCGAGGTCGCTCTTTACGCCCTCATCATCCTTGGTATAGGCGGTAGCGACGACGCCCTATGCCCCATCGTCATCCTTGATGGCACCACCTCGTCTACGCACATGGAGGCCGACCTCGCTGGCCTTGCTCACGTCCACGCCTGGGCCACCCAAGGCGATGGTGACGCTATCGCCATTTGGAAGGGAGCTGTCACTGCCTTCCGACACGCCATCAACGAGGCACCGTGATAACGGACCCTCTTCCGTCCTTATCAAGGGACAAACAGACAATCAGCTTCGAGTCCCGACTGCCGGCTGCTGACTAGGAAGATACAATGTGCAGGCCAACGACGTACCATTGCATGTTGTAGAGTTTACCGTTCTTATTCCCTCTAACCTATCGGTGCCAGACGGGGAGAATCAAGTACTAGGACAGCCAACGCAGTCAGATCACACAGAGGTTACAATGCGTGTCACCGGCGACAGGCTGTACAGAGTCTAAGCATGGTTGCTGCATTTTTTCATGTTCATCATATCATGTTCGCGACCCTAGACCATTGTCTCTGAGACTCTGGCTCCAACGCCAACTTTTCCTTGACGGTCATGCAGACGACGTGAACATGCCAAACGGGGATTCACTCAAGATCGCCCCACGCGTATATACAAAAGTGAAAGATTGTGTATAATCCTCAAACAGGCTTTGCTCGAGGCGTGATAGAAGTGAAAAGATTGTAAAGTGAGTGATACGAAGAGAAGATTGAAGCAAGCCAAACCCTTCGTGTTAGTTAAAACGAATGAAAGAAGGGTATCAAAAGATCCGAGTGTTTCCTAGGCAGCGCCAACCGCTGCCCTGCGCCTTGTTAATGTGCCCAGTAGGTGGCAGCAAACGCCTCCATCCTTGAGAACGGTCTAGTTATAGGCGTACGTGCTGCCGTATTCACTCAGCTCCGTGTCAGAGGTGAGCAGCGAGCCCGTGGCGGCCCAGAAGTACGAGTAGCGCTGCACAAAAGAGTACGATGCGTTGTTGTCCATCTGGTCCATGACCTCCACCAAAAAGTCGTTGATCTCAGCGTCGGTACCTGTGGGGGCAAACTCTGTGATCCACACATCCTTGCCGCACGCCTGGTTCACCAATGTGATGTGGTTGAGGAAGTCGGCGGTATCAGGGCTGTTGTACCAGTGGAGCGGGCAGAAGTCGTAGTCGCAGGCGCCGTCGCAGGCTTCAAGGAAGGCCGTGAGCCACTCGATACCCTCACCTGCGGAGCCGCTGTTGGTGATGGCCGGTGTGCCGATCTTTACGCTACCCGAGTACGGGTTCAGGTACTCCTGGTGCGCAGTAGCGGCCGTCGCAGCATCCGTGTTGCACTGCCCGACGTTGTCGCACTCGTTGAAGCTCAGGAAGTACTTGGCACCATTCGCAATGGCTGTCTCCGCCGCGTCACTCCATCCGCTGGTCTTCTCAGGACCCCAGAGCATGGGAACGTACTCCAGACCATCCGGAGCGGAGGAATCGGCAGTAGCACCCCAGTTGTACGACCACGAGCATTGCGTACCATCGCCCAGGAAGTTGTCAAGGAGGCTTCCTGTGTTGTAGGCCAGACCCCGCTTAGCACTGCTGGACGAAGCAGTAGTGGCGGCAGCAGCAGCGGCAGCAACTATGGATGTGGTAGTGGGGACAGCCGAGGAAGAGGTTGACGTAGTAGCATCCACTTCAGCAGCCGCGTAGGCCTTGGTTACAGCGGCCGAAGTGGACGTGGGCGCGACAGCCGTCGACGACGTCGACGACGTCACAACAGCGGCAGTCGTGGTGACGGTGTAAAAGGTGGAAGACGACGTCGACGACGGCGTGGGTGCCACGTACACCGACGAGGACGAAGTAGTGGTAGACGTCGGCTTAGCGTAAGTGGGAGACGACGTCGAAGTCGAGGTCGCCGGGGTAGAGGTCGACGAGGTAGAGGTCGTCGATGGCGTCGCGGTGGAAGACTCAGAATACTCCTCCCATACGGTCACAGTGGACCAGTCAGTGACGGTGACAACGTCCGTCTCGTAGTACACGTCCCGCTTTTCGTGGTTGTGATTGTGAGCGTGACGATGGACGTTCAAGGCAAGGGCCTCGCCGGCGAAAAGCGTGGCCGCGATGGCCAGAAGCTGCTTGTTGTTGATCATGGTGTTGATTGTGGCGGTTTGACAGTTGTTCAAGGCAAGAGTTGAAGAAACAGTGGCCTCTTGTCCGACGGCGAAGATTTGTTTCTGGAATGTGTCTATACGGGGGTTTCAACTGCTCGACAGTGACCGTTCTGGGTGCAAAAGCCAACAAGTGTTTTTCTATGTAACCGTCAAAGGAATGGGCGCGGTCTGTCAAAGACGCAGAAGGAATGATGCGTGCTTGATTCTGTCGACAGGATCGAGGGAAGGTGATGAGTCGAAGCTTGCGACCTGCGGACTTGAAAGAGAAATGAACGGTTGACGACAGAAGTCGAGAAATGAATGGCGAGTGCGCGTACCGGAGGCGGATTAAGAGAAAGAGAGGAAAGAGGGAAGAGGGGAGAAAATAAGAGACTGGAAGAAAGGAGTGGGTTCGGGGGGAATACCCGGACGATTTCCGGAAGGGGAACAAGCAGGAAGGGCCAGCCCAAGGGCCAGCCCAAGGGCCGCAGGGCAAGGGTGTGTTTGGGCCCATAATTGGACGAGAACGTAGCTGTTTGCAAACGTGGCTGGCGGTAGTGCCAGGGGAAGGGGGGAGGAGCAATTCAGGTACCGCAGTTTAAGTGGGGTGGTGGGGAAACGCGGCCGTTTTGCAATGTTTTTCGGCGGTCCCTTGCTGGGTGCGTCGAACTGATAGGGTCCTGTTCTGTTTGTGTCGGAGGACCAGGGTGACTATTGGTCTAGGCGACAGCTAGCCTGTAACAAACGTCTGAATATCGCGCTGTGGCGTGCCACTACGGAGTACGGAGTACTGCTTCTCGCACTACAAGGGATGGAGCATGTGCAAGTACAAGCAAATACACGGAACCGACTTGGGCCCACTCGTACATACAGGTACAAGAACGCTGGGCGCAGTGCGGATCTGGACATGACAAACGTCCAGAAGAAAGCCTGAGGAGCGTATATACATGTATAGACCCACCTGACAGCCACCGGGTCTGGCGTTAAGACAAAGAGGGCTGGCAGTCCTGATAAGTGGGACGGCTGCGCTGGCAGGGGCAGGAGCGATGTTTTGGTGCGTTGTACGGAGTATTCAACCTCGTACTCCATACGTCCTAGGCATGCACGGAGCCACTCTCCATTCCGGTCTACAAGTACAAGTACTCGTACTCGTAATACTCATACGGAGTACTCCGTACGTCGTAACAAGGTCCAAGAAAGCGCGAGTGATTTGAACGCGTATCGTAAGAAACGTACGCGCCAAAAGAAACTGGTTACTACAAGTAGTAGTCATAAAATTAGTAAACACACTGGTGAGGTCAGAGTGATGAAGTCGCTCTACGCCCTGGCGCGGCCTAATACGATACTTGCCAGGCTTGGCAGGAAAATATATTTTCTCGCCTCTTTTCCTGCACGCTCCCGCAAGTACGGAGTACGGCAAGATCACCCATCACTTCGTCTTACTCCGTATGTCAGGGCTGACCAGAAACGCCGTCAATCAAAAAGGGTCCACCAGGATCAGGTAAAACAAAAGAGCCAGCGAACACGCACACTTGTACTCGTAAGCACTACGTATCGAGGCCCCGGCCACCGGCGAGTATGTACAAGTACGGAGTACTCATACGGAGCTCCCGTAGGCTTGTGGGTCAGCTGTTGCCTGTTTCTGTTCTACGAGTACGAATTTTCCGTATGAGCATTTTTTTTTGTGCCTCTTGTGCTCCTGACCTGCCACCATCCGCTATGAGGACTCCGTACACTCCACAGTTCCACAGAGCGCAAGACATACTCCGTACCCCCAGAACCCCGGCCGTCTGCGGTCTCCGGATATTTGTTGGCTTTCTTTCAAGTGATCTCTTTTGTTGTCCGTTTTCGTCACATTCGGCCATGCCCCAAACAGGCGCAAGTACATACTGTACGTACTCGTATGTACATGCATGTACGTCGTAAGATAAGATACTCGTGAGGCCTACGTCGTACGGAGTAACATGACGCTTCCCACCGGACTTTTCCCATTGGACCCATGTTGCCACACAGGGGAACACCCACGACAGCCCTCCACCCCTGTCCAAGGCACCCTGGCTCAGCCATCGCATCGTCAATCAAGTCATGTCCCGTCTGATTCCCTTGCGATCTTCGTCTGGCGTACTTTGAAACAAGTAGCGAAATTGCCTTTCCGTTGTGGTGGGATCGTCTACGAGTACTCCGTACGACGTACTTGCAAGGTTGTCATCGGCGCCTACTTTCTTCCCCGTTCCCCCAAAAGCTGGGTCTACTCCGTGCTTGTGCGTCTCCGTACTCCTCACAAATGCGGATAGAAGATCGTCGAGCTGGATTATGAGTACGATTTGGGACGCAAAACTTCAGTACTCCGTATCACACTACGAGTACTCGTACTACGACGTACGTATTGTTTGAATTTGACTGCCGTTCTTTTTCTTTCATACGTGCACGCAAACCACGAATTTCGCGTTTAGATTTGGTAGAGTTTGGAGGAAGCGTGATCTCCGCCCCCTTATTTGCTTACTGGCAAGTGTTTGCCTAGGGATAATCCATATTCCGTACTCATGCTCGTAGGAGAGCATCATGATGATTACAGCCACTCTGGAGATGTACGAGTACGTGTATACGAGGCAATCAGTTTGCAATTACATCTATGTTTGCATTCAAGATCAATACAGTACTTAAAGATCAGGCTACCGCCAAAAAAAAAAAAAAAAAAGGCAGACAGGCTATCTCTGTCAGCAGCCCAAATGTGTCTCAAGTCCCGTGTTTACGAGATGTACTAGTGTCGACGGTCTTGGCAGCCTTAAATATATGATGCTGCGA
Source organism: Leptographium galeiforme (assembly GCA_004028395.1). NCBI lineage: Eukaryota > Fungi > Ascomycota > Sordariomycetes > Ophiostomatales > Ophiostomataceae > Leptographium > Leptographium galeiforme. The sequence continues at coordinate 12,546 of RQWE01000155.1, forward strand.
AATGGCCTGGATACAGTAGTGCCGCTGGGTGAATCAAGTGTGGCGTCGCTGCGCGGGCAGAACGTTGTGGTACTATCACTGCGTCCATCTTCGGTGCCATATATTATCGAAAGTTGTACAAAAGAGGACACAATGGACAGATATATCAATGCATCATGTCTTGGCGTTCAAAGCCTACTTCCTACCTGTACGAGTAGATTTCGCATTGCCATCGCGGAAAAGTGCGAGGAGGTAATAGTACGTACTGAGTACCTTATGTGGGGCTCAGCCACCGGCGCAAGCCACAAAACGACAACACTACCTGTTCCAATGCTGAACTTGCGACTCCCCAAGCGACACTATGACATCCGGTCCGCTTATCGATGAAGAGGAGTACGCATCGTCGGAGGACTCTGACTTTGCACCAGAAGACGTTCAAGAGCATGCAACAAGTTCTGGAGATTCGGACGATGAAGGTGGCCGCGGTGAACGAGTGGTCACTCCGAGGCAAAAGCAGGACAAGGGCTCTGGCGGTGGTGACGAAGCTGGAGAGGATGGATTCGAGAACTCTGGGGATGAAGCTGTGATTGGCAAGGGGAAGAAGAAGCGGCGCCGGAAATATAGCGATGGTGGAGATGGCAATGGGTCTGGTGGCTTCATCAAGACGCGCAGGCAGCGTGCTAACGAGTAGGCCGCATGGCCTCTGTGGCTCTCTATTCGGATGCTGACAGCTGCAGGAAAGCGGAGCGTCAAGCAGCGACTGTGCGGGGACCGGTTACTATCGATGTAGATGCACTTTGGGCTCAGATGACGACTGGACCGACACAGCAACAGACGCTGACAACGACGGGTCAGGGCGAGGGCGAGGGCGACCCGCGGAATACGGGGGCAGCGTCGATGACCGAACCCGCCGCATCTACTGCGCCGCGCACAGAGAGCGACTTCGTCAAGATCCGGCGAACTTACAACTTTGCTGGCAAGGTGCACACGGAGGAAAAACTGGTGCCACGGGACTCGGCCGAGGCGAGGCTGTACCTGGCATCACTGGCCGGGGCTAATGGGGGTGGTAGCAGCGGCGGGGCACAAGGGGAGGCAACCGTGAAGGGTGATTTCGCTCCTGAGCGTCCACCTCCACGTCGGGCTTTCCGCTCTGCGTTTGAGCCGATACTCCCGGCACTGGCCTTGGGGGCTCAGGGTGCCTCTCTTCATCGCACCGACCTTGACCTTGGATTGCAAGCCCGGATACAGGCCCGTGAGCGCGCCGCGAACGAGCAGGCTCGCAAGCTCAACACGGTCGAAAAGAGCCGGATGGACTGGGCCGGCTTCGTTGACAAGGAAGGTATTCAGGACGAGCTGGCGCTTGCTGGGAAGGCCAAGGGCTCTTTCGCTGAACGCCAGCTGTTCCTGGCCCGCAGCGAGGCCCGACGCGACGAAGAGGCCCGCCGCGCACGGCTGGCGAGCAAAGTGTGAGGGCGGAAATGGAAGAACTGGTCAAGTTCCCACATTCACTGCCTTACGCAGCTTCTGGTCTTTGCAGATGGGGAACCGTGCTGTCAGGCCCGGGGAGCAAACGACATCTGGTAAGAAGGGTGATATCACAAGGCCATACCATCCGACTTGGCGAGACAGTTTGTCTGGGCGCACACATCAGAAAGTATGCCCAGACAGAGCGGCGGCCAGGACGGGTGGCCTCAGGCCAGATTCTCTCGCCAGTGAAATATGATCGCAGGATCATCACAACAACAACAACTAGTGTTGAAAATCCTATTTTGTTGGCTACTTCAATTCCCCTCATGTAGCTTTAGAATTTTCAAGCATAGGTCGCGCAATTTCCCAAGACAAGTCCCAGCTCTTGCCCGTGTTAGTATGGGGCTGAGAATTTCCGACCACTTGAAGTTGGATAGCCTGATTTTGTGACAACCATCGTCTGGCATCGCTTGCTCCCTGTTGTATTATGCTGATTGGCGTCCTTCAATTTGAAAACCATTCTGTCATCGGCATGTGGCGGACTAGACAACTTTGCGCTCTCATCGGTATCCCCGACACAAGAGTCGTCACCATAAGCTGTGGCGCTTCCATCCTCGAGATCAACAACAGTCGGTAACAAAATATCACGTGGCTTCCAAGCTTGCTCCCTCTCTCTCTCTTTGAAAATTGATTTGTCTGGCTGCCCAGTCAGCCATTCATGCTCAGATGCTTTCTTTGCAGACGGCCGTTTTTCCGGGTCGAGATTTAGGCATGCCGCGAGAAATCTGGCACAGGCTTCCGAGACATGCTTCCCCGTGGACGCAATCCGCCGAAAACGTACCGACAAGACAAGCTGCTCAATTTCTGACATGGTTGTGAGCTGGGCTGGCATGTCGATGGGTTCGGCCCCCGATATCAGTTGAAGCGTTAAAACGCCAATGGCCCAGACGTCAACAGCGACGCCGTATCCTCCGCCTGCCATAATAACTTCTCTTGGTGCCATTCAGTAACTGTAACGCCAACACACTCTCACGAAAGGTACTCACGGTGCTCGATATGTATCTGTCCCAATCGTGCTTTTCATTCTGCCCAGACTTGCCACTCCAGAGCAACCGAAGTCTGTCAGGGCAACTCGATGAGTGGCTAGGGGACTGCTGGTGCATAATATATTCTCAGGCTTAATGTCCCTGTGAGCGATGCCTTTACAATGCAAGTAAACTACTGCATCAAGAACCTGTTTGACAATCCATTTGATTTCGAGTTCGGTAAATACTCTTGTTCGTTGTATGAGAGAGAACAGGTCGCCTCCTGCTGCCAATTCAGCAAAGGTAAACCTGGGACGCTAGTACCGGCAAAGACGATAAAACTGGCGAGTGGTGAACACTCACATGCTCCTTTTTGTAGAGAACGCACGCTTAAAAGCGATAATGTTGGGCTGGCAGCAGGACGTTAGATATTTGCTACTCGTTCATGTCGTTTGAACGTACGTGATCAAGGTGGCTCCAGATAGTTACTTCTCGGTTCACACGTTGGACTGCGGACGGATCAAGATATCTGAGGCCTTCGAGATCGTGGATTTTGCAAACCAACTGTTGCTTTGTCTTCACATCCATGGCAAGATGAACTGTCGCGAACGCACCATGGCCCAACACAGTGTCTTTGACCACATATTGATCTGTAAAAAGCTTTGCCGGGTGAGCAGTTTGATAATAATCATCGCATTGTGGAACACATACAGACGCCTCCTTTCTCTGAATTTGACTTAAAACCATATGCGCACCCTGCACGTAACTGCAGATTCGGAAAGTGCAAGGCCCGATACAAATGACGTCGTTATTTTCAAGGAGTGTTGCGGCTGTGACGACCGACCTCTCTCCGATGTTGTGACCATTAACATACGTTCCTGTTGTCGACTGACAGTCACGGATGTAGATCAAGGGCAGGAGCTCCGCGCCGTTCTGAAACACGACCGAGTAAATCTGGCAGTGGACAGGCGACACGGCTGCATTTTTGATGCGGAGGTTACTGGTATTTCAGAAGCAGGACACAGTAATTGTTATCGGGAAGCGTACCATTTTTCCGTATCATTACCGATAATTATCGACTGCTCTCTCTTGATCGAGATTCTGATTACTGTGATGCAGTAAGCAGAATATCGTCAGGCACGAAGCACGATCCAGAGGGCAAATGCGCGTACCTTGTTTGAACAGGTTAGAAACTGGCCCTTCGACCTCGATTTGTGCCAATGATGCACCTGGAATGTCCACAGGTCCAGTTATGCTACTAGCATTCCGCAAACCCGACAAAAGGGTGTCTGGAATAGGTCGGCGCTCCACGTGAGGCTGATAGCTTGTAATGGAAGGCATGTTCAAAACGATTTTGACTAGGATCGAAAATATTGATGAAAGGAGAAATGGCTCGAGATGAGCAACCGGTTTAATTTTGGAAAAAGAGTGGATTTGGTCCTGCCATTCATAGACATCCATGGTTCAACGATGCGGAAGGAGCGAGGCACCTTCACGCATACCAGTAATACTGGTCCGCGAGTATTGTATTACGTGTCAATTATTGATACTATGTAAGATAATAATTTACAGAGTCAGCCCATCGCCAGATTGTAAACTGCGAACAAGGCCGCGTACGACGCGCGACAGTGAAATCAACCGGCGCCTCTCCTGACGGAGAGTGCTGATGAACCGTACCTAGCGATCGTAGGCGCTTGCCTAGGCCCGTTGCATTCTTCAAATCTGCGAGATGCCCCCCCCATCAAACGATCATAATAGGCAGCATAGAAATGAATGTAGGAAAACAAAGCAACCAGCACTTCCGCGCCCTGATATCACTCACAAGCCGCATTGGCCACCGGCTGATCCGTTAAGTTATTGACATCTCTTTGCTGTTCGTTAGCACTCGACAGAGTAACAAACCGGAACAAGTGTGTCCGGCTCCCAAGTGAATGTCTGGGAGATGGCTCATCTGCTCCCTTCCGCAAAGCGATTCCATTTCTTCTCGGGTTCTGTTTCTCATCGTGTCAATTCTATGGCCTTCCCTTCTCGCAGCCAAGACGTCGTGTGCCTTGGGAACAGCCGGCCTTGGCCCTCGCTCGCCGTCTGGTTTCGCCTTGTTTTTTAAATTTTTTTTTTGTGGAAGTAGGTCAAATGTCAGCCTGGTCTGTGTCGATGTATACAGACGCCGTCCTAAGAAAGGGACCCATTTATGGTATAGTTCGAGAGCCAGGTTGTCTTTGCGGGCCGGGTCAAGTACTGGAAAATGGCGTGACGTGCAAGCGGATCATGACGACATGCCGTCTTATTTTGGGAAAGTTTCCGCTGGGAATCGCTTGATGCCGTTTCTTAGCATTATTTGATAGCTCTCAACCGGCAGCAGAGGCAGAAACGACTGTGGTATGTTGCTGAGCAGTGTGTGGTTGTTGTCGCTTGGAGGGGGGCAGATTCGAATGAATTTCCTTGTACAGTCAGCATGCACACGGACGGAATACCTACCGACAGTCACGGAACATGCGACCGGTTTGGATGTCTGAGAGAAACCTACATCCGAGGCAACACGCTTCTTGTTTCCGGTCGCTGCAGCTGCCTGGTTTCGTCGTGCTTGCCGCGGACCCTTAGTCGGGCGTACAGGCTTCACCTCACCGGGCTCGAAGAGGTCGTCTGGAAGAGTGAAACTGGCGCTGTTAACTGTCTGGTTTTGGTACGGGGTCGCGGTTGGCACCACTTACTTTCGCACGTGCTGAATGCTCAGAGTAGAAACGTCCGACAGTTTTCCCTTGTACTTATCCCAGCCGAAGCAGAGTTCCTTGAACTCGTCCACCTGGAAAGAGAGATCGAGCGACTTGGCTCCTGGTGCGCATTAGCACAAGCCCAAAATCTCAATGTAGCAAAAGAAATCCTACCTTCAACCAGCTCGATGCCAATGTAGTGCGTCAACGTGTAAACCTCGACGGTCTCGGGCACGTCAACGCTACCCTCCTCTGCAGCGCCATTGGCTACATCGGCCCTATCAGCACCAGCCCCGTTGACACCACTGGCACCATTGGCGCCATTGACACTCTCACTGTTGTGGGCAGCGCCGGGCTTGGGAGCTAGAAACTCGAGACTCCCGTTCTGAACTGCTTCGATTTGTTCTTTGTTCTTACACAGATGTGTGCGCTCGTATCCCTTGTTGAAGGCCCGCGCGAGCGCGATAGACTCGTGGCGTTCCAGACCCTGAACAAGCACGCGCACCTTCGACTCGACAAAGCCAGACCACGTGTTCTGCGCTTCTTTTCCGGTGCTGGCCGAGATGACGGAGATGTAGTACTTATAGTCGGACGTGAAAAATGTGTGCTTCCCAAAGAGATCCTTCCATTGTTGCCGTCCGGCGATGATCATTTGTGAGATCTCCGATGCCCGTTCAAGTTCGCGCTTGATTATCGATAGGGACGACTGCGAGATGTTGTAAGTGGCGCACATGGAGGGATAAGCAGGCGTGATAATGGGCATGATGTGGAACTGGTCGCCGCGGTAGACTTTGGGGTTCCACACGCGTACCGGCAGCGGACCATCTTCGATGGGCTTGAGCAGAACCGGATTGGGCCATGGCCATCGCAGAATGATCCCAAAGAACTTTGATACGATCACGGCGCCCGTCGCTTTCGGGTACAGCTGGCAGACGCGGGCAACCATCATAGCCCAAGCGACACCACCGGGAAAGCCCATGATATTGGCGTAGATAGCACGGCGCTGTGCCCAGAGCTTGATGGCACGCAGGGCATCGCGGAAGGTGCGCTGTTCGGGAACGAGGCTCAGGATCTCGTCGGTAACGCGTGTGCCATTCACGGAGCGAAGCTCCGCCTCGTCGAGGCCCCGCAGCAGGTTGGAGTCCTTGAGGCCCCATTTATCATCCGCCGGCAGCTGGGTAAGGAGGACACGGGAGAAGATAAGGTCGATGCTGATATCGAAATACTCAAATTTGATAATGGGAACAAATGCGTCCTCGACGGCGGTCAGATCTGTGATGGACCCTAGTGGCGCCATGGACTGGAGCATCTCAGGGAAGTAGCGGAAGTAGTCCTCACGCGTGACATACTTGGGTGCTACCACGAGGGTATCGATATCGGACCCGGGCATATAAACGCCCAATCGAAAACTGCCATACGTAAATATCTTGGCGCAGGCATCCCTGAAGAGCGTAGGGTTGTCCGGTGCCTTCTCCTTGGCGACGCGCTTCACGAAGGCATCGGCGATCGTCTTGAGCGACTCGAGCACCTTAAATCTATAGCAATAGAATGATCAGCCGGGGCGGGCTACTTTCACCATATGGTCTGGGGGTCTCACCGTTTCTGTGTTTCGGCTGTGCTTTCAAAGGTCCCTTGTTTCCGCAGCTCTTCCAGCAGCGCGTCGGTCTGGCGACGCTGGCCTTCGGTGGGCATCTCCGTTGATAAAGGCGGCGTGACGCCATACTGCTTTTCGGTGCTCATGGCGGCGGCGGGATGGGCTGGCTTGTTGTTGTGCTATCCTCCTCTTTCTGGCCTGTTTCGGAAGGCGATCTTCGGCCGGCGGAGCTGGGCACAAAAACGCCACTACCTGATCATGAATTTGGTGTTCAAGAGTGGAAGCGCGAGGAAATCCGGTGCAGCTCGGGCTGTGACGTCGATATGCGCGGCGAGGTATTGCTATATCGATGGAGTAGCAGTAAAAAGACGCGAAGTGAAAACAGCAGGTAGGATGTATTTGGCGCCAAACGGGTTAAACCAGCGCAATAAAACCACTACCAGCATTGGCCTGTTCAACTATGGGACGACCGGTACAGAGGGGGCAGAACCAAATGGATGTGAGAACGGGCAAGAGGGGGTAGTAGAAGTTGCCACAGCAGCGGCGAAGACTGGACGTTAGCGACGAAGCTGTGTCGATGGAGGATGGCAGCAAATGACTTGAAAAGGGAGCAGCCGAGTTTGATAGGTCGAAGGCGGCGAGTCGGATGACTAAGGGATAATTATAATAGGGGGCCTCTATATCGCACCCTTGAAATCCTTATATCGCACCCGATTATTACTAATTGTGGGGCTGTGTTCAAGCTGTACATTAAAGTCCAAAAGGTACTTGAAAAAGCTACTCAAACCCCTGCCACTAGCGTGTATACTTCGGACAACTGCGTCCAGCCCCTCCATTTACCGTATTTACCGCAACACGTCGAAAATCTGCTAAATCGCCACTAAAAATTATTACTAACACTAAACAACGCAACGAAATGGCCTTAACTTGCGGCCCTCCGCCGCCTCCTACAACCTACGAGACGCTTAAAGAGGCTACCGAAGCCGTTAATACGCACGCACGCGCAAATGGCTACCGCTTAGTTGTAAAGCAATTTAAGCCCTTAAAAGCAAGCGTTAAGGTTTGCTATTTTACGTGCTACAAGTTTAAAAAGCCTTAAAAACGCTTAGAGGGGACGCACAAGTTAAAATAGCGAAAATCTAGCACGTAGATAACGTAGTGCCCGTTTTCTTTCGGGATTTTTAAGAGATTTACTGGCTAGGTTGTTATAGAGGTAAAGCAATCCTATAACTATAATGCTATAAAGCATGTCTTCCTTTAAAACGATAGGCCTACTTTACTATAGCAGTACGCTTTAGATATTAACGGCCTTGCTACTACTGTAGTACGGCCGTAGTCGATTATTAACTTCCTTATTTTAAAAGACCCTTTGCTAAGATATATTACTACGCTTAATATTTATAACTTTTTATAAAGGTAACGTAAAAAGGAGCTAGCTAGCTATACGCCTATTTAGTAGCTTTTTAATATAAGCACTTTTTACTACGTTTTCTTACTTTTTATAGCTTATTACTATCTTTATATACGTTATACTAATAACTATAGTAAAGACCGTTTAAAACAATCTAAAATATTACTTTTACAGCCTTTTAAACGACTAAAAAGCAGTTAAAAGCCTCTTTATTATACCCGCCTTTATAATACCTCTCCTTTAACAAGCCCTTAATATCTTTTTAATAGACTATACTTATAAAACAAACCGATTTAACCTCCCTTTACTAAATATTTGCGGTATTACGCTATAAAAACAAAGCTTTTAAATTACGTTACTGTTTTTATCTTTAAAGACTTAATCTGCGTTTAATTAGGCAGTTAATACACTTTTAAAGTATCTTTAAGGCCTTTAATTTAGTCCTCCTACTTATATTATTACAAACCGCAATTTAGCGCTAATAAAGGCTTTAAAAAGTTACCCTTTTACTTAAGAAGTACCTTACCTGCTTTATAGGTAGTATATTAACATAAATGTACTTACAAAGGCAAAACCCTACTTCCCTAAAGCTACCAAGCTGCTAAATAGATTAATTAAACGCTATAAGGACTTTTAAGCCTTTTTATAAGTATAAAACCGTTTAATCTCTTCTAGTACTAAAAAGGATTATTATTAACGGCTTTTAGACTATAACAGCGCAAGCTTTCTATAAGCGGTAGTTTAGTATACGTTAGATACGTAGCTAGATTTATATAAGGAGAAATTTATTGCTTGTTAAGTTAATAGGGTATAGCATTTTAGCTATCTTACTACCTTTATTATTAAGTCCTTACACGCTAGCCTTAAGACCTACCTTTAAAAAAGCTTAAGGGACCTCGCTACGGTATTTTAACGCCTTAAACTTTAGTAGCAAGGCTAAGCTCGCTAAATTAACGTAACGCAAAGCAACCTTTAAAAAAAGCAGCTAAATATAATAAACGATTTACTTTTTACTAATATTATAAGCAAGGTTACGCTAAGGGCTGTTTTAGCACTAGAAGCAACGCTTTAAGCAGTGCTAACAGCTAAAGAGGTTTATAACAGCATTAATAAGATAAATCTCCTAGCCTGTACAGGTAGCACTACCTTTACTACTAGATTACCGTGTAAACACGCGTTATATCGTTACATTAAGGCTTATACGTTAATTTAGCTTTTAAAAATACATTAACATTAGCGGTAAGATTGTAAAAGTAGTAATAATACGCCAGATTTACCGCGTATCTAAAACCCTGTGCTAATACGTGGTAAAGGACGGCTAAAAGGAAGCGTTAAGACATCTTTAACAAGCCACCGCAAAAACCAAGGCACATTTAGTACCGCAAGAGACCCCTCCGCCTTTAAGTATACGTTAGTAAAGGAGAAGGAGGAGGCAACGCTAGAGGCAACGCTAGAGGCTTCAAAAACAGCGGCGCCGCGTGCCTACGCTAGGTATGCGCAGTCGCTAGAAGACGCTCTTGCAGATGACAAGGACTATTAGATTAACGCCTTTTTTAAGTGCGATTTGGATAAAGAGCTGGATTTGTTAGAGCAGGAGGAGGCGCTAGAGGCACTGGCAGCGCAGGAGGCGCTGGAGGCGCTGGAGGCGGAGGCTGTACAGGCGATGTTTTAGATTAGCAGTACAGTCCGAAGTATACACGCTAGTGGCAGGGGTTTGAGTAGCTTTTTCAAGTACCTTTTGGACTTTAATGTACAGCTTAAACACAGCCCCACAATTAGTAATAATCGGGTGCGATATAAGGATTTTAAGGGTGCGATATAGAGACCCCCTTATAATATGGGTGGGCGGCAAAATGGGGTGCTGGCTGTCCTGGACTAGCGGGGATGGCCGAAGTTTTATTTCCTATCGAAGTGCTGTGTCTTGAATATTTATCCTAATAGTAGGTTATCCTACGTGACCATACTCCGTACAGCAGAATGACAATGCACTGAAATGCAAGCCAGCCCAATAATACCATGGATATATGAGCACTGAACACAAACAATGCTGGATGCCGCCGTATTTGTACTTTTCGACAAGGGAGAATATAAACGACAAAGGAGCAAAAGGAGCGAAAAAAAAAGGGGGGGAATAAACTAAAAGAAGCAGTTCAGCGACCGCCGTTCCACAACCTTGCACACTCGTCCGCGGCCCAGCCATAGACTTGCAGGTGGTAGTTGTGACGAGCCATCCATAAGGCCATACCACCTAGCATGCTGAGGCTGCCGAGGACCTCGAGAAGGAGCCAACCGCGGGCGCGTAAGCTGGCGGTGACTTCGAGCAAGCCGAGCGGGTCTTCATGGGAGAGCGAAGTCGAAAAGGATGTCCGGGAGGGCACGGACCAAGCGGCATTTCTCTTTTTGGTCCGGATGAGGTCCGAGCGGCGACTGGCACCACGGCTATCCTGTGGCCGGGGCCGGACGCGATCCAGGTGCTGATGAGAGGACGTGACGGCCATCAGGGTGCCGTCCCGGACGCATTCGCCCAGACATTCTGTCAGCCACACAGCACGCTCGCTCTGGGCCAAGCTCTCGAAGCGGGCGCGCTCGCTGTCCAATTGGCGCTGCAGCTCGGCAGCCCAGTTGGCCAGTCGGATCTGGGCGAGACGTTCTTCGCGTTGGGTGTGATCGGCCATGTGCGTCAGGACAAATGACGATGGGGCACCAAGAGATGACAGGAGCGTGCCATATTGGCCTGGAAGGGGACCAAGCGCGCTCGGTGATACGCCACCTAGACTTAGTGGGCGGTAGAGGGACTGCGGCCGTGGCGGACAGATGGCGTCCGGCCCGCCCTGGGACCTCCGCCACCGGACCGATTTCCGGGCAGCCGAGTGACGTAGGTGAGAGATGCCGTCCCGGCAAAAGACTTGTTGGACCAGCTGGGCCAGCTCGGTCGGAACCAGAGGCTGGACGTAGTCGGGGCTCATGAGCAGGCTCGCGTCCATGGTGTCGAGGTCTGAGCCAGGTGTGCTGGAGACAGCATAGGGAAGTGATAGGCCAGGGGTGGACGAAGACGAAGAGGCCAAGGCCGTGGCCATACTTAACGTGGCTTCAGGGGTGGTGAATTTAAAAGGGTGTATATTGGCCTTGCACAGCTGCTTGGCAATCCTCTCCTTGGCCCGCGCGACATCTGCCTGGGAGGCCATCAGATCGGCTCGGGCCAGCAGGGGAATGACGTTTGTCAGCTGCGTGAGGAGACGCAGGTACTCAATATCGGCCGGCTTTAGGTCTGGCGGGCAACCACATCAGTATAGAGTCTTGCGCAAAGGAGGAAAAGAGAATCACGAACCGTTGCCGACAAGATAAAAGACGACGTCAATCGAGAGACCGCCCTCGCCCGTGATAAGATTAACAAAATCGGCATCGCCCATCGAGTTGGAGCTTAGCCTTTGTAAGAAGGACTCGACATATTGTACGACGGGTGTGATCACGTCCATGGTCTATCATGCTTGTCAGCACTCGGTCAGAGACAGGTGTAAGAGGCACACACGGAGGCGCGGCCGCCGTAGCCGGGCGTGTCGACAAAGCAGATGTTGCGGTCCAGCACGTTATCGCCCGAGCTTTTTCTGCGTGGCGATGGGCGGATATCATCCAGCTCGCTCCACCAGGCGGGATATGGCTTGGTGCTCGCATAAATCTCGGTAATCTGAGCGGTGGTCTGGTTGGGCCGGGCGGGCCGCGATGGCCTCCGGCGATTTTGTGCGAGCCCGACAACTGGCTGGCCGGTAGCGGGTCTGATCGCTGGTGTGGTAGCGGGTGCCGAGCGGCGACGGCCACCACCGAGAGAGAGTGGCGGTGGGGTTATGTGGTCGACGTGGACAATATGATGGCAGGACTGCACAATGGCCTTGACCAAGGAAGTCTTGCCAAGGCCTGGCGGTCAGCAGATAACGACAGGAGACAGCGGAAGGACAGGCACGACAGGAAGGACAGGCAGGACAGGAGGGGAAGGCAGGAAGAGAAAAAGGACACATACCAGAGTCGCCGGCAATCAGCATCTTGAGCCGACCGAGGTGCTTTCCCGTTTCTGTAAAGGGCCTGCGGCTGGGCATCTTGATGCTAGGCATAATCAGCTGGGGGGCGCTGCCGCTGCCCATCATCGAGGATGACGCTGACGGACCGCCGGCCGAGGCGCTGCTGGGGTCGTAGCGGCCACCAGCGCCGCCGCCAAAGCCGCCACCAAAGCCACCCCCAAAGCCACCCCCAAAGTCACCATCACTTCCAAAACCAAAGCCGCCATCAAATCCGCCGCCAAAGCCGCCATCAAATTCCCCACCGAAGCCGCCGCCTTCGACACGGACGGGTTCCTCGTTGTCGCCACTACCGCCGCCGCTGTCCTCCAGGATCGAGCTCGTCAGTGAGTTGCGCCGCGATGAGGGGCTGCTCAAGGCCGACAGCGAGTCCGGACCGGGTGTACCAAACAGACTGGGCGTATCCGGCTGGGAGAGAAGTGGAGACAGGGCCGTGCCATCCGGCGTAGCGCTCGGGGGCTGTTGTCGCTCCAGATCGACATCGCTCGCCTTCGACACTGATGCGTCAGACCTGCGGAGCTGAGAATGCGGTGGTTGGTGGTGGTGTTGTTGCTGCTGCGGCTGCGGTCCTCGTTTCGGCAGTTCGTGATCCCGCATACTGCCACCGCCAAAGTAGGACCCACAGGAGCTCCCCGCTGTCGAGCCCACCTCACCCTCCTCTGCCAGAAAAAAGGTCATCGTGGACACGGCACTACTACCGTCGCCGCCAAGAGTTCCGCAGGCCCCGGAATGGTTGGCAAGTGGCGTGTCGGCATCGGCAGGCGTCCCCGATCGCGGACGTATAAATGGCTCGGGGGGCCTCATGACGAGATAAACTGCAGGGCGAAAGGGAAACAGATAGGGAGATAGAGGTAACAGAGAGAGAGGGACATGGAGCGTTGCAAAGACGGCAGTACTTCATACGCGAGGGACCCGGTGAAGAAATAAAAGGGAATAGGCCGTAGGATGTTGGTTGGGAACAAGTTTCCCCAATCCGTCCTCGATTCGTCCGCCTACGGCCATGGCAACGACCCCGCCTTTTACCGCTAATCATCCATTGGATCACAGATGGATCAGGGATCAGGAGGGGACGCGCGTGGGTCGTGTCAGAATGGCGTCGGCTCGTATGACTGGCTGGCGTACCGTTTTAGACACAACGGACCCACGTTTAGCTCCTGTTTTGCAGAGTGCAAAACGGCCTCCCCGATCCACATCACCAGACAATCATGAGATGCGACCGTCTAAATGTCTGCCAGCACATATCAAACGGCATTAGAAAGTACTAATTTACAAGCGGTCCAGCTCTACCTCGTCTCATAGCTCCCTGAATAACCGCTTGAACGCCCTTTCTATCGCTGACCGTCACGGTCGGCCTCGTTCCGTCGCAGCCTGTCTTCCGCTGCCACGGCGTCTCCTCTCCGGCCCCGGCGCCGGCTCCGTCGCCCGCCTCCACCGGCTCCGCCACCACCACCACCGCCGCTACCACCGCCGCCAGCGGGGCCCCCACTACCACCACCTCCACCGCCAGCTCCTTCTTCAAAGTCGTCGCGGCCTCGCTTCGAGCCCGCCAGCGTTGAGATCCCAGCGATTTTTTGCTTCTCTGCCACCATTCGCTCGCGCATCCGCCGCTCACGTTCTGCCGCATAAGGGTCCAGACCGAGCTTGCCATCCGCCCCCGACGGCCCCGGCGGCCCCGACGCCGCCACTCTTCCCCGCCCGTTGCCGTCTCGGTCCCTCTCACGGTCGCGGTTGTGCACATGGCTGCGATCCCGGTCCCGTTCTCGATCTAGTTCGCGGTCCCTATCGCCGTCTCGGCCTCGGTCCCGGCCTCGGTCCCGGTCCCGGTCGCGCTCCCGGTCGCGCTCCCGGTCGCGCTCCCGGTCACGCTCCCGATCGAGGCCTCGCTCCCGGTCACGCTCTCGCTCTCGATCCCTGCCGCGGACTCGATCTCTCCGGTCCTCGTCTCGCTCTCGATCTCGCTCCCAGTCTCGCGGTCTCTGTCGCTCCCGCTCCCGCTCCCTCTCGCGGTCGAAGTCACCATCCCTGTGCGGCGGACGGCGGTATTCGTCCCGTTCTCGGTCTCTCTCCTTATCCCGTTCCCGCCGGCTTCGGTGTCCACGACCCGTCCGTCTCGACTCCCCCCGCGGCGAAGCTGACCGCGATCGTGCCGTACGCACGCGCCCGTCGTCCATCCGTCCAGACGATAGCGGCTCACCTCCCCTCTTCTCACCCCCTCTGCGGCCCCGCCGTCTTCTTCCACGCTGCCGCCCACGTCGTGCTGGTGCCGTCCCCTGCTGCGCGTCTCCCGCATCAACCTCCGAGTAGTTCCGCTGTCGGTTGCCTTCCTCCGCCGGCCCGCCTCGGCTGCGGCTGCGGCTGCGGCTACGGCTGCGGCTGCTGCGAGATTCGGATCGGTCCCGACCTTGCCCACCATCCATCTCTGCTTCATCGCCTTCGCCCCGATCCCATCCCTCATCATGATTGCCTTCCACAAGCCGGCTATCCTTGCTGGCCCCCTCAGCCCCGGTCGAGTTCACGTTCTGGTTCCGTTCATCGCTATAGCCCCGGTCGTCTGCGTCTCGACTGCGGCTCTGCCCTCTAGTGCGCTGTCGGCTTCGTTCTCGGCTGCGTTCCCTATACCGGCCGTACTTACGCCGGTTGGAACTCACAGAGTTGCTGCGAGAACCTCTCTGACTCTTTGGCTCAAGAGCCGGGCTGTTATCACCCGAGTTGACAGAGTCCTGATGGGCTGATCGGTTGCCGTCATCGATATTATACCCACGAGCACGCAAATGGAGAGTACTGGTGTTAGGAAGCCCTTGCCGCATCGCTCGAGGGCCGGACGGCGCATTGATCGGGATATCAACGACTGCGCCGCCCACCATGCTGCTGCCGCTGTCTGCAAAGTTGGTGCGAATCTGCATGGGGTTGAATGGGAACACAGGTCCTGAACCCTGGCCCATCCCGTTGAAACCCACAGGCCCATTATTCCCAGCGCCTCCCTCGACGTGGTCGCCGCTTTGTAGACGACTACGTTCACCCTGCCGGACAAAGGGGGATTGTGCGCCGGAATCCACCGTCGCGACTGCCTCGTCAGCTTCCGTATACTCAGGCCGCTCGGGCGCAAGACTTTCGCCAGTCTCTGTAGTATCATTGCCCGTCTTGGTGTCGTTGCCGTCTTCTTTGGCGAGCTCCCCATTGCTGCCTTTCCCCGAGCTGCTACCAGCGTCGCCAGCAGCCGCATCGTTGCTGCTGCCCCCGCGGTATATTGACTGCTGGCTCCCGAGTCCATCGCCTTGATGGGGGTAATTTCCATTCATCCCATAGTCCATGCCGTTGCTGAAGTCGCCACGACCGAATCCGTTGTAGAACCCCCGACCGCGACCGCGTCCGCGGCCGAAGCCCCGGAACTCGTTGAACTGGTTTTGTTGGAAGTTACCTGGTTGATTGTAGCCTGCTTGGAAGCTTATGTTATACGACCCAAAATCACCGTTGCCCATACCAGCAGCATTTTGATGATTGAAATTATCTTGAGTCATATGCCATGACTGTTGCCCGTTCCAGTTATTGGACCCCGAGCTGCCAAACCCACCATCCACCATGTTCATGTTGTTCATGCCGTTCATGCCGTTCATGCCCATGCCTTGCACCCCGAACCCGCCATTCATGTACATGCCCTGCATGGAAGAGTTCATGCCCATGCCAGACATGCCTATAGGAGCACGTTATTAGCATACACTCCCGACAGCACTTCCGGTCCGTTCCTTGCTCGACTTACCGATCATCGGGAAGCCGAAGCCATTTGGCATCATGCCGCTTTGCATGGCCATCATCATCTGCATTTGGTTGAAGTCCCCAGTGGAGCTGCCATTCAAGCTGGCAAAAGTCCCGCTATCAGGGTTCCCGTTGATGTCTCCGTTGCCACTCGTGGTGTTGACGTCCGCAAAGTCCTTTTCGCCTTCTGGCATGGACAACTCCATCGAGCCGGTCGCCTCTGGGCCGGCGGGAACCGGCGCGGTACCATTGTCGGTCTCGTTTTCCGCAATATTGTTGATGGTTTCGGCCTCCCCGTTTCCATCGAGTTTCTCGGCTTCCTGATAAGCGATTACGTTGTTAGCAAAGAGGACCTTTTCGGTTGCCTGGCGTTCCAATATCGCAAAAATATCACGCAAAGTGTGGAGATTACGAACGACTTTGTCTGCCCCAGAACTGTCAATGCCGCCGTCACTTTTTGGGACATCCTCCAGTTTTGGCTCGGCTTCGGCCACCCCTTGCTCTGGGAAGAGCTCCGGAAGAACCTCAGCAATAACAGCCTTTTGGGACACGTCCGCCTCCTGAGACTCTGCAGGCAAGACTGCAGCTCCCTCCCCTACACCAGAAGGCTGAGCGGTAACCTTTGTCTCCAACGTTATGGCTGCCGGAGATGGCGTCTCTTTCGATAGCTTCGTCCGGCTCGTTTCCCTTTTTCTGAGTTCGGTCTTGATGAAAACGCGAATCGTTGATCGCATCACCTTGTTCGGATTGCAGTCTTCGGCAGAGAGAGGCGTATGCTCGCAGACAGGGCATGTGGACGGTAAAGTTGCATGACCTGGGCGTTGTCAGCATCAATTACACATGTAGAACACTTGCTTTTGCCCACAGTTTTCGTCAATAAGTTGCTCGCAGCACGGGAGCTTGTACGCATTTACAGCCAGCTTGCTGCAAATCGCGCATCGTAGTTTCGTCGGAATATCGTCCTCCGCCAGAGAGCTGACGGGCGTCTGTTAGTCAAGGCCATGTCATGGAAGCTGATGGCCCCCTACTTAACAAGCTCCGCTTCTGCAGAGGAAAGGGGCTTGGCCGCCATTGCCAACCTGGCGGTGCGAGGATGGTCGGGGGAAAGGCCAAATGGTGAGGATGCGCATCAGAGAGTAAGGAGAGAGGAAGAACAAAAAAACAACAACGCGTTTTTGATGAGCTGGATGGCTATCCACAGGGGTTTTGCGACAGTCGTTGAGCAGTTTTAATAGACCCAGAAGCGAAATTATTGCGAGAGGAAGCGGCGAGGTCGGAATCCAGAACAAAACGCGTCGTCTTCGTTGTTCTGGAGGGGAGGAAGCTGTAGTTGCAACGGCGATGGAAAAGTTGTTGGGCAAAACTAGGTCCGTGCACCGGTCTCTAGTCTAGGGATGACTTACTATCACGTGATACCAGTATCCTCATGAAATATCAATTTTGAGGTAACTTTCTCGTAATATTTGTTATCCAGTCCCAAGGGCGACATACTGAAGCAGTATCTGGCCAAAATCGATCCCAGTACTTGTACAGATGCACTTTCAGTAACGTGGACCTTTAGGAAGGAGCCATAGTGCTGACGCCAGTTTTTCAAATCATGTGGGGAAATGCAACGATAAATTGGCGAACGCTGGCCGTGAATCCTCAATGAAAACACTCAGTACAGTCGACATTTTCGTCTACCTGATATCCAGTGTTTCACGATCCTCGCATCCCTAATTCACAGGACGAAGACCTTCTGTCCAGACCGGTTTGGTGATTTGGTGTTTTCTATTTTCGTCGTCTATCTCCTTACACCCCAGATTCCCTCGCACTTATTGCTCGGTCTGGAAGTAGTTCAGCAGGATAGACCGCTCTTGCGACTCCTCGCCCCAGTCCTTAACGACGACGCAAGAGCAGTTGACAACCTTGCGGGCGTTGCCCTCGCGATCAAGAACGCCTGGTGAGAACGTGTCAGCAAACGCAACGCAAATCGTAATAGGTTGGTAACCTACAAAGACCAGCCCACTCGCCAAGCTGCTTGCCGTCGGGAACCTTGATCAGGGGGATCTTGTGCTCGGAGCATAGAGCGATGACGAGCTTCTTATACGCGTCCTCCTCGCAGGCCTCGTTCAGGACGCACATATGCGCCTGGCGGCGGTCGAGGGCCTTCGAGGCCTCCCGTAGACCGCGGGCAAGACCGTCGTGGATGAGGGCCAGGCGGAGAACACCCTTCAGGGCGTCCAGGACCGACATCTGGCCCTTGGAGGCAGCATCCGCAGACACCTCAACCTCCTCCTGGACTTCGGGCTGGTTATCTTCTACGTCCGACTAGGAAGTAAAAGTTAGCAAGAAAATCGTTCTAGGTGGTCGTCGCAATCATCCTCGAACCCCCCTGCGGTAGGTGCATGCGCTGCACCCCCCCTCCTTGGGAATTGCGCGAGCAGGGCCATTGACCAGGTGCGTTGCTGACGGATGCAAAGGACATGTGGTCTCACCATTTTTCTTTGAGTTTTCAAAAAGTTGTCGGGGCGATCCTCGAAGAGTTGTGGATTTATAAAATGATTGAAGGGGTATTCATTCAGAGCTGTGGTTTTTCAAACGAAAAAAATGGTGGATCTTAGTAGATGGTATTTTGTGTGAGCCACTTTTGCGAGTTTTCGCTGACATAATATTAACATGCCCAACCACAGCCCACTTAGGTTAGGGTCCACCAAGTTTTTGTGTGTCTACGGCACATGAACAAGTATTATCCGAGTGCGTGTCCCGCACGAGAAAAAAATCGGCTTTATTAAAATTTAGATGTGGAATTACGGCCAATTCCAAGCTTCATCCCTATTTTGCACCCGACCCGGCTCCATCATCTCACCTGTCTCGGTAGGTCTGACCCTTTCAGAAATCGCACAAATTCGGATTGTGCCTATCATGGGAAAAGAAATGAAGGGTGCATGAGGTTCATGCAGCCATGCGCGTAGAAACGCGACCGTTGAAGGGGGAACCGACGAGCGTCTTCACGCGGGAGGCCGGAGGCAGCAATCAGACCGACTCACTGAGCGACCCTGATACGCTGCTCTCCTTCGGCACCAAGCAGGCAGAACCCTTCTTTCTTTTCCATTGAAGGGCACTCTCCACGCTTGAGAGCCTCTGGGACTAACTTGAAAAGATCGACGTTTACACTTTCGACAAAATGGTTCGCACTTCCGTCCTCCACGATGCTCTGAAGAGCATCAACAACGCCGAGAAGGCCGGCAAGCGGCAGGTTATGATCCGGCCTAGCTCCAAGGTCATCATCAAGTTCCTCAGCGTCATGCAGAAGCACGGTGAGTTGGACCAAGTTATATTCATTTCTATTTTGTCATCGTTGCCGTGCTCCGAGGAAACGCCCTACCCATTCGGCATGATAACTGGACGACGGTTTCGAATCCTACGACTCTAGTCTTTTAAGTTGCCGATAGATCGATCTATGGCGAGGGCTTACACGTTTCTCGGAGCCACTTGGCAACTTTCATGACGTCTACACGTTTAACCCTACGCTACAAGTTTCTGACGATTCTTTCGCAGGCTACATTGGCGAGTTCGAGGAAGTCGACGACCACCGGTCCGGCAAGATCGTTGTTCAGCTCAACGGCCGGTTAGTGCTTTCGTGTGCTTGGCCGACCTATAGTGCATGCTAACCGAACCACACAGCCTGAACAAGACCGCTGTCATCTCCCCCCGCTACAACGTCCGCCTCTCCGATCTGGAGAAGTGGGTGGTCAAGCTGCTGCCTGCTCGTCAGTTCGGTTACATTATTTTGACCACGTCGGCGGGCATTATGGACCACGAGGAGGCGAGAAGAAAGCACGTCTCTGGCAAGATCATTGGCTTCTTCTACTAGGGAGGCACGATGCGGCTAGGTTGTTTTAAGGTACGAGATGCGGAATTCTCGGCGTTTGGGGCGGGAAAAAGATGACCAAGAGTACGAGACAATAAAGCAGATGGATCTGGAGGATAGCATCCAAGTTTTTCTGTGTGTATGCTGCATATGCAGCTCTACGATACCAATGCATTGTATTCGCTTTGTGGCTAGACGTCCCAGGCAGCCTCGAATGGTTAAATGATTAGAGGAAGGGTGAACCAATGTTGATACGTCATAATGCGATGTAGGTATTAAGGCAATGTTTTACCGTGGGATGAAGCTGGATTAGTCAGAAAAACGATACCTACAAATTACCCACAATAGCATTAATTACGTCTGCATTACAGGTTCTGGTTGGCTACCCAGCACCTCTGCATACATGTGAAGAGGATAGCGTGGTAGAGTTAACACGGAACGACCGTGGCGCAATCTGGTGGTCGATTCTAATTTTGCAGATAGACTGCATCACATGGACTGTCCTTGTCCCCAAGAGAATCGACACGGCAGTTTGTGGCGAAGCAGCTGATAATACATCCCGACGTATTTTGGATGGGGCCCTCATCCCTTCACCCCCCTTTATCTTACGAACCCGACCCATCAACCATCCACCTCGAACAAGGCGGCCGTGCCCCGTCCTTCCATCAACGACGATACAATGCGACCGCGCCAGTATCTGTTGCTGTGCGGCGCCGCCTTTGTTTTTATCTGCTTCTACTCGATCCTGCGGCTGGAAGGCCAAGCGCTTCCAATAGAAAAAGATGCCGCGGCGCTGAAGCCTGTGGGCGGCGACGGCGCTGCGCGAAAGGAGCCAGCAACACCACCAGCCGGCCCCCAACCGTTGCCGCCTGCAGGCAAGCCAAAAGAGGCGTCGGCAGGATCACACCCGATGTGGACACTGATCAACCAGGCGGAAAAAGACTTGGAGGAGCTCAAGGCGCGGCAGTCAAAAACGCTCAAGGCGGCGGTGGCAGAGTACCGGCGGCGATACGGGATTGCACCGCCACCAAACTTTGACAAGTGGTTCGAGTTTGCACAGAAGAACAACGTGCAGTTGGTGGACGAGTTCGACACGATACAGGAGCTGCTGACGCCATTCTGGGGGCTGCAGCCGGCGACAATCCGGGCGCGAGCGAAGGAGGCTCTGGGGTTCGCGAACAATCTGGTTGGAGTGGCCATCCGCGATGGGCGGGTGACGCACATCCAGGGGGGCGGAGACTGGCAGCGAGAGGCGACACAGGGAATGCTGCGGCCGTTTGTGGAGCATC
Source organism: Leptographium galeiforme (assembly GCA_004028395.1). Classification (NCBI taxonomy): domain Eukaryota; kingdom Fungi; phylum Ascomycota; class Sordariomycetes; order Ophiostomatales; family Ophiostomataceae; genus Leptographium; species Leptographium galeiforme. The sequence goes on from RQWE01000155.1 coordinate 33,698, forward strand.
TGCCGAACATGGACTTGTGCTTCAACACACATGATGAACCACGGGTGGTGGTGCCGCACGAAGACATGGCGCGACTGGTGGAGATGGCGAAGGGAACGGCTATGCCGGCGGCGGCAGCAGCAGCAGACACACCCGGAAAACTGCGCAACAGATTTGCAACGCGGGTTCCGGGGCTCAACGACGGGTCGCACTTTGAGGACACGCCACTAACGCGTTTTAACGTATTTGCGCACCAAGCCACCTGGACGCACTCGCGCATGTCCTGCCCGCCTGGGAGTCCGGCGCGGGCGCTGGAAGAGGCTGACCGGCGCGATGACGTGGCCCGATACGGCCTGGGCGAGCTCGGTTTCGTCTACAACATGACGGCGCTATCGGATATTTGCTACACACCCTCCCTGAGTGAAACCTTTGGCTTCTTCGACCGACCCAACGCCTACAGTGTCGTTCACGATCTGTTCCCGATCTTCTCACAGTCCAAGGTATCTTCATATTCGGACATTCTCTATCCGTCACCGTGGTACTGGTACGCCAAGGTGTCATATGACCCATTGCGCGACCGCCCCTGGAAGGAAAAGATCGATCGGCTCTACTGGCGTGGGTCGACCACGGGCGGCTTCAGCCGCAACGGTGGCTGGCGGCGGCAGCACCGACAGCGCTTCGTGCAGAAGATCAACGCCGCCGACCAGGCCAAGATCATGGCGAACACGGCCGATTCTGGCGAGCACTGGGAGGTCCGCGAGGTCCCGCGTAGCGACTACAAGGACCTTTTCGACGTCTACTTCTCGCATATCGGTCAGTGTGACGATGGCGACTGTGCTGCCCAGCGTGAGTTCTTTATGATCAAGGACCACGCCGACCAGCAGGATGCCTGGCAGTACAAGCACCTCGTCGATATTGATGGCAACGCTTTCTCGGGCCGTTTCTACGCCTTTTTGCAGAGTCTCAGTCTCGTCTACAAGCTGGCCGTCTTCCGCGAGTGGCACTATGAGTGGCTGAAGCCCTGGGCCCACTACATTCCGCTCAGCGTTCGTGGCGACGACTGGCTCGAGGCTGTGCGCTTCTTTAGTGACGGCGCTCTCGGTAAGAAGGAGGCCGAGCGCCTCGCTCTACAGGGCCGTGACTGGTCAAACAAGGTCGTACGGAACGTCGACCTAGAGGCTTGGTTCTTTCGCCTGCTCTTGGAGTGAGTTCTTTTTTTCCAATTACCCCGCGCTCTTGAACTGACACCCCAGATATGGCCGCGTTATTGATGATGATCGCGAAATAATCGGCTTCTCAGTGTGATAGGATCTGCGGATTGGACTATTTGCTATTTGGTATCTTGATTTTTATTTCAACGTTTGGAGCCCTCTGTCGCGATAGTTGTAACGTGCTTTCTTTCTGGGCAGCGGCAAGATAAAACGGATGCAATACTGGATGGGTAATCAAGATCAGTCATTGTATATCGATTGGCGTTTAAGTTTCAAGTTAATTTTGGCCTCCGCGTCTTTCTTCTCCCCACGCTAGAAGGACTTTCTATATAAATAATGCGTCCAAAACTGTCCTCTGGTCTGGTCCGGGATAATCTGTAAAAACCCCCTGACGGGCATTCAAACTTAGTTCTAATTTGGCTTTATCAGAAATGCAAGCCTGTCGGCATTCTTGCTTCGCATTTGCCCCGCTGGGGAACTTGTTACAGATTGTTTTCTCTCTTTCCTTATTATCAAACTTCCTAATTCAACATTATCCGACCGACCGCGATGGCAGCTGCCATATTAGATAACGAACATGACGTGCCGCTAGGACACCTACGATATTTTGGGTGGATTGGAACCCAGGGCGCTATATATTTAAGGATCTCAAAACAACAGCACACACCGCCCCCTCTACTCGCACAGACGAAGCTCTATTATTACCATTTGATCGAGTCTAGTCGTTCCGTCCGACCAAGTACCTAGATACTCGATAAGTACTAATTTATCAGCAGAACAAGTGCAACGACACGGTACATAGCGAGCAGTCGTGGGGATGCGTCTTTAGCGTTGCAGAGCGTCAAATAATGTGGGGCGTAGCATGGCCGACGTTTTAGGCAGCAGAATCCTTGGAAGCATGAGTCCTTTTGTTATATCGTTCCATCTGAATCTACTATGGAGTATTTCGTACGCAGAGCTGAACAAAACTCAACATGTTTGCGTCTGCGAGTACTCCTTTCAAAAAGCCTCTCGACAAGTTGGCCGGCGGACGGTCCTGGTTCGAATGGTTGATTCCTACCCAGCAACGGAAGTTGGCCCAATCAGAGCCTGACGCGATTCCCCTGGCATTACCCCAGGACTCATCGCCTCTCTTCCGCCTTCCGCCTGAAGTACGCAGAATTATTTGGGAAGAGCTGTTTGGCCACAAGCGCATCCATATCCACAAAGACAGATTCGGGGGGAGCGGCCCGTCTCCAGACTGTCCTTGGTACCACCGCATCTGCGAGCAACCAGAAGAGCCCGTGTGGGCCTTTCGACGGAATGGAAGATATCCGTGGCGGAGTGAACTGGCATGTCCAACAACTGATGGCGAAGGCGCACCGCTTCTGGGTGGAGGATCGGTGGTAAACATCCTGCGCTGCTGTCGTCGTGTGCATGATGAGGCCAGCCACGTGATCTACCGTACCAACATTTTTCGTGTGCGCAGTGGCGATCTGGACAGCCTGTGCATGTTCGCAGCAGGTATAGGCTCAGTATACACGGCGCTGCTGGGGCATGTCGAGCTGGATGTCCACATAACCTGCCCAATATATCATATTTTCGACGGGTACTACCGCCAGCGCAAGGCAACTGCGCCTGTGCTGACGCCGCCGCCGCCACTACTCCCCGGAAAGCGACGCGAAATTTCTTGGGATGGACAGGTTTATCTGAACGAGTTAGACCGGGCATGGGAGATTCTCTTGCACGGTCAGACGAGGACGCAGTTCAGCGGTCTGCGTGTGGTGCACATTGTACTAAGTGGGACTGATGTGTGGGACCCAAGGGGAGCGCAACAAACACAGGAAAGCCCGCGGCAAAAGCCATTGGATAGGCCACTGGCTCAGCTTCTGCAGTATCACACGCCGCGGTTTCGGCAACGGGTGGCAGGGCCGATCATCGAGTTGGTCACACCGGGCATGCTGTACGACGGGGGCTACGGCCAGGCCACGGTGAAGATGGAGTCAGACACAATGGTAGACACAGAGTCTTCTCTACGAGAGGTCGTACTGGCCGTCCCGCCAAATTATGCCAAGTGGTTCGCCATTTCAGGCGACGGAGGGCCGAAAGCATCTGCCTTTAACGAACCGTGGCCGGCAGCGGCAGGACACGATCGGAAGACCTGGAAGCCAGGCGAAGGCATTATCCCTATCCGAATAAGGGGCCACCCCAAGGCTGTGGTCCGCATAGTTTCGTAAGGGCTGCTCACTTGTTGCGCGACCTAGGTAGCTCGCTAAGAACGGCCGTAGTATAAATTACCACATTGTCAAAAGGCCCTCACCTACTATGAGACGGGCTAATCCGGACTGCAACAGTATCTACCATGTCGTACAGCATTGGACATTTCCTGGGCTGCTACCCTGGTCCCAACGAGCAGACCACGAGCCAAGCAAGACGCGTACTTGGAGTAGCAGACACAAGCACATGAAAGGATATGATTGCGTTAGTCCTATGGAACTTGAAAGATGTCCATTAGCCATGCGTCATCTGCTTGGTAAACTGGCACTGCGGGAGATGGCGATCGCCCTTCGGGGACAAACTGGCTAGACTATTGGAGGGTCGCTAACTGCCCTCCTGCGGCTACCATCCCTGCCATCCAGCTGCTCCGTAGCGTCCCGAGGACACGCCTACTACTGAAGAAGAAAGCATCTGAATCATTCTCAGCGCCTCCTCTACCGGATACAGTGGAGGTGTCGTACGCTGCAGAGAGGCCGTTGCACACAGAACCTAGTTCAATCCGACCGTTTCGGGTGGCGGCAGCGATGTAGGCAGGTCGCTCTCGAATTGACAAGTGGAGCAATCGAATAAAAAGAAGCTAGCCTTTAGCCGGACTGTCACATGAATAGGGCAGAGACCCACGTGGATACCTGGGATATCGGGCATTTATATCTAGGGCTAGACCTAGAAATGGCGCCAGACTGCGCACAACGCAATCTGGCTACCAGCAACAATCGACTTCACAGAATATCACACCAGACCTTCGTAAAGGCCTTGCCTTTACTAAATTGCGCATATGGGCCTACGCAGCATCCTTCAGGATCCCTGCTAAGGCTTCTCCTTGTACTTGTACTGCCCCCTCTGAGAGCAGTCCTATTAGTGGGACTGTCGGGCAGCCACTAGGAGCGCGCAGAGTGAACGCCACCCCCCCACACACGATGTATTATTATTGCCACCCCATACGGGGTTAGTTAGCCTGCCATGTATCCACATGCATGAACAGACTGTTGCTGCTAACATATCGCTCCAGCCCCATGTTATTGCAAGAGTATCCCGCCACCTTGTCTAGCCAAACATGGCTTCCCCCGGACGTACGACGGCATGGTGGAATACAGTTTCTACCGTAGAAGAGTTCATCGATCGGGCACAGCTAAGCCCGCGGTCCAAAGATTGCCTTCTCCTTGACTTCGATAAGAATGAAGACCTAACAGAGAGCATTTTCGACGCTGCTAAGTACGACATGAGAAGGCGACTTCGCATGGATTTTCAAGTCGAGGATCGTGACATCGTTATTAGATTCTGGATCCGGGTTTTCCAGAACAACAGGAGGCCGGCCCCCAGCGAGCTTGACGAGTTACGTCGAGAACTAGCTGCCAATCGGAATGTAGGAAAGGGAGGGGAAGGGGACACAGTCTGGAGTACCCCCCAGCTTAGAAGACGCTGGGAAGCCTTTAACACACCCGAACGCCGAGCTCCAGACATGAGCTATCCCAGCTCTCGCATCATGGCAGAGCTACAAAATCAATTTGACCGATACGCGAAGGAACCCTCCTCATGGATGGGGCCGTACACTACGGTCATTGGTCCTTCGGGAATCGGAAAGTCCTATATGCTCAAGCAGCTTGCCGTCCGCCACGACATGCCCGTGGTATATTCTAATCTTGCCCCTAGCACAGCCAAGTGTTACCCGCGACCGGTTGCCTTGGGCTTTATCCCATACGCGGCAGCTAGATCTGACCGTGCCGATGTAGTCAGAAAATGGGTCATGTTTCTCAACCTGCAGCTTCGCCTTGTCCGGTCCAGTCAGGAGGCTGGCATCACAGCTTCGGGCCTCTTTGCTCTCATGACGTCGTCGGAACCTGATATTATCGAAACGCGTTGGAAACTAAAGCAGGCCATCGACGCAGGGGCGGGCGACCTAGAGGGCTTGATGGCACTCTCCCAACATGTTTTGGAGGACCACGACGAAAACTCACCACCTCTGGTGAAAGCTGCAGACGATTGGAAGCAAGACTCGTTCATTGTCATCTGTCTGGACGAGGCTCGGGCGCTGCTGCATGACGAGTCCGACAACATGTCTTTTCGAGCTTTGCGCGAAGCAGCTACAATTGTCTTTGATGCTACAAAGAAAAAGAACGAGACCCCTTTTTTCCTTGTCCTGCTAGACACGACATCTCGCATCAGCCATTTCGCGCCGCCCATCGAGCAGGATCTCTCCAGAAAGCTAAGTCAAAGGCGCATATTCTCGCCTATTTACCAGATTAACACCTGGGACCTCTTCGCGGCGAAAGAGTGGCACGGCGTCGACGGCTCGGACCAATGCGTGACCCGGCTGTTTTCTTACGGAAGACCGTTGTGGGCAGCCAACTTGGAGGCTGGTGACAGTCCTGACGAGGTGGTTAGCCTCGCCGCTGCTAAGATGGCTGGAACTGCAGATACCACCCGATTCCTGGCCTTATTATCATACAGAGTCAACTTCTACGTTACCTCGCGCCGGCTAGCGGAGACGCTCGTCGCCTCCTGGATGCGCTTTCTCGTTTCGTTTTCGGCAGACAGCAACAAGATGTTAACGGTACAGCCTAGTGAGCCTGTGCTGGCATACGCATCCTCCCGAGAGCTGCAGAGTGCGGAAGTGCGGCTGAGCTGCATAAAGACCTGGTTTGGGAGTCTACAAGAGGGTGCTTGCAACCTTGGCGACGCTGGAGAAATGATTGCGGCCCTCGTCTTGCTGTTTGCAGCAGACCATGTGTCTAGACCGCTGGAGTCTTGGCCTCATGCTATCAGTATGAGGGACTTCTGGTCGTCTTTGGCTGGGCATCCGAGTTGGCTATCCGTCCAGCAGCGCTACACCGATGTGCAGAGCGTCCTCGACGTTCTCGAGAACGGCATGATCTTCTTCAACCACTTCATCCGAGTGGCACATGTCCCAACGCTCGATGACCTAGCCTTGGCGTATAGGCAGGGCGCCGCCATTTTCCTTCCTACCAATTTCCCAGGAATGGACATGGCCATTCCCATAGGCATGGGGGACGACGATGACAAGGGCCTTGCCGTCCTGCTGATCCAGGTCAAGAATCGAAGAGCGGATAGCCCGACGGCCGGGCTCAAACGTGCACTAATCGAGGATCTGGAAAAGGCAACCAGGGAGTTCGGTGGAACAGACCATCCGCAGCATGTAGTGCTCGGCCTGGCGATGTGTCTTCGATGCGATGGCGCCGCAGAGGTCGACATCACGATAGAGCCGCCACTGCGCCGAGGGCTAAAGAGGAAGGCCAAGGTATTTTCATCGTCGACGTCCTCCAAGCCGGGCTCTGCCGCTGCTAGGACAAGATTGGGCGGGGAGCCGTCTAACTTGCTTGGCCTTATTTTCGGGTTGGATGCATATCCTTGCCTTGCTGAAGTCACGGCAGCTAGTCCGCAACGCGAGACGATGGAACAGGTGCGCAGCCTCTTCCAGGATATTCTTGGGAGGTGGCCGAACTTTTACCCGGCTCGAGACACGCAGTCGGCCTACGCGACACGGTTGCTATACCCTTTTTACAGCGGCGGGAAAGAGGCTGGCATAGGGGGTGGACAAGGCGACCGAAGCGGCCCTAAGCGAAAAGGATTTGTAATGTAAATAAGAAAGTTACTGTGCCCAGCAAGGTAGTCTAAACCGTTCGCCATAGAACGGGTGGTGTTGGGCCTTACTTCTTCCACGATCGGAGCGCCGCTGCCGGCGCCAGTCTCAATCTGGCCCGCTGCCTGGTCGCTGCCGGCAGCACAAGCTCCGTCATGCCGCTGATTCGTGACATTGGCGTCGGGCCCGCACTCTCACTGTATGCGGGCGTGCAAGAGGTTGCGCTGCTTGTGCTGGCTGTGCAGAGGCGGCTCGGGCCGGCATGGCGCCGCGAGGCAGAAGCCAACCAGGCGGCCGAGGGAACCAGTGTTGAGATGCGTACGATTTAGTAAGATATGAACAAAGAATAAATAAGGTGTGTATGAAGTATTCTACTTAAATTGAACTATGATCATTTTTTTGCAAACTATCGTCGTGGCTGGCTGTACGGAGTGGGTTTCAATGACTGTTCGCTGGTAAAATAACGCTCTTTTTAGTACCGCTCTTGATTTATAGGTGCGGGGCTGTAGTTAATTACAAGATAGCAGGAAGTCACAACTGCCAAGCCGGTGAACTCGCTCATCGAGTCGAGAATAAGTTCCATTACGCAGTGTATTCTCGATTATGTTGCATAGTATAGATTGAAATATTGGAAACCCGTCCAATGTCTGTTTAATACATCTCAACGGCCGTAGACGGTGTCAGGTATAGAGCCGATGTCGGCGACGCCCTTAGCAAGGTAGGATGTAAGCCACATCAGTCACATTCGTGCCAGGCATGACATTCTTCGGGTTGACCAGCAAGTATAGGCCAGTGGATGGAAGAAGCTGCCGATAAGTTAGTCGTCAGCAGCGAGCACAATGGCAAATGTTGAAATGAAATCGATTGACAGCACACGTACCATTTATGGTGTTCGGGCCCAGTTTTGAAGCTTACCCACATACGCGACGGAGAAGGAAAATTGATGCCGGCTCATCTTCGAAACGATTGGCGGCCACAGCGTTATCACAGCCAAGGATTTGGGTATTGTTGAAGACAATGGCAACCTCTTGAAAGTAGGCCTGAGCCGACCTGAGGGATGAAGCTGCGGGCGAGGACGTTGAAGTGGTAGGACCAAAGGCTGATGTTGTTTTGCGCCTAGATCTCGCTAGCCAAACACCGACCCATACGCATAAGCAGATCGCCGTTAATATAAACAGCGCTGCGGTCGCTGGTGGGTCGGCCGTGGATGGTGCCGGGAATGCCGATGGCAGTAATTTCGGGATAAACGGCGGCTAGGGCGAGGGCGGTAGCGTTGTTAGCCCCTCTTCGGAGGTATGGCGCGAAACTGGGTGGTCGTGCAAATACCGAACGTGCTAAACGCACCGCCCTCATTAATAGGGTTGGCTCCGATTAAGTAGGGCACTTTGACGAAGCGGCCGCAGCGCAGAGCTGCAGTGCCGGACTTGCTACATGCACAACGGAACCTGTGATGCGGTCGCTTTGCGCGACGCTTTCTCCCAGTACTGGCCTACCACAACGGCAATGAAGCTGGGTGAGACTACGGAAAAGGTCTGCCTATCCACCAACGACGACAAGCTCGTGGCCCGGACAGATGGCAAGAAACGGCTTGGGCGCCTGTGACAGGCGCAGTTTGTCCACGCCACAAAAGCCGAATCCTACTCCACAATACCCTTATTAGAAGCCGCAGAGAACGGCCACACAGACGGCGGTCGAGAAATGAGAACAACGCGTCGAGAACGGTCAAACACGAAGGGTTGATTTGCAAAGCGTTCGGACAGTCCGGCACTAACCATTGAGGTAATGAGCACAGACGTCCATGCTGCCTACCCATCGCATGAGATGCCAAGTCCTATTAAGTGGGCCTCGGCTGCTGCCTGGCTTCAAGACTAGATAATAAAAGCCAGCTTCGCTTCTTCAACATGCAACCTCTTGTCCAATTCTGTTCGCCTCTAAATCCAGCTTCTTCAACATGGAATTTATACAATTCTGTCCGCCTCCTATCGAAGAATCAGTTCCTTCAAAAGTCACGGGTTCAGGGGGATTTGACAATTCTGGCAATGGACCGCTAAGGGTTCCCGGCTTCGGCTACAGCGTTGCCTACCAAGCAAGCGACGAAGACAGGCCGCCACACCGCTTCGCCCACGGTGTTAACGATGGCGTTTTTGTCCGCCTAACTGTACGGGAGGTGGCGATGCTGCGCCTGATGGACGCCATTACAGACAAGCCCAACTGGTATGCCAAAATATTCGACGAAGCCATCACGATGCGCTGGCATCACGAGGCCACCTCAATGCCACTCATCAGCGAGGAAACGTGGGCGTGGTGTCTGCAGGAGTTGCGCGACAAGGCCAAGGACTATGAGCGCAAACACTACGTTCTGACTTACGATATGGCGCACCGTGTTGCCAAGTCTGACGAGCTCGTCAGTGCCGAACTGCGCGCAGAGCTGGTCGCCGGCACGAAACCACTGCGGGACGTGCCCAATGAAGACAAAGACTGGCACCCGGGTACGAACGAGATGGTTTTGAACCTGGTGCACCCGTCCATGTATCCGCTTATCTACGGCAAGACAGCCGTGCTTTCGCAAGGCGGGCGAGTCAGCCTAGACGACATCTTCTCCTCGGTGGGCCAAGGCGAGGTGGCGCCACCAGCCAGTCCTCTCCCTCGGGATGCCTGGGCGTTCTCCAGTCGCTTCCAATGGCTTCCTTGCGATGTCGAGTTCTGTGGAGAGCCTGGTGCTACCGATGTGCGCATCACGTCGTACATTAACAACTTGCACCCCACTACAAACAAAGGCCTCTACAGAAACATCGAGACTCTCATCGGTCTTGCCATCCCGCTTTGGAATGACGTGCTGGTCAAGCCCAGATTGGAGCGTTCGCCCCGCCGCATAATCACATACGAAGCGTCGTTCGACCCACCCTCGCCTGAGAAGCTGGCACAGTGGGATTGGGAAAACATTCCCAAGTCTTTTGACGACGAGCGCTTTGGCGCTTTTTGGGAATCTGCTAAGCAGTACCTCGATCAGCCGGAAAGGCCGCGGACAGAAGACGACGAAAGCAGCGATGACAGTGAAAGCGACGAGGAGGACAGCCCTCTTGCAAGTCGTTCCGAACGTGTGATGAGAGAGTTGACGCGCAGCAGCAATGAAAACAGCAGCAAGGATGACAGCGCGTCGCACAACGACTTCAAGCTTACTTTGGATATTGCTCTGAAGCGAAAGTGGAAGGCTATCCGGCAGACGGTGCACCGACAGCCGGGCACCGCCATGACATACGCAGACTGGAAGGCGGGCATGCTAAGGACGGACGGAAAGGAACCGTGGTTCAGGGATTCGGCAACCACACCCCGCTTTTCTCGCTATGATGTCGCCCTCCAAGACCAGTTCCGCAGCAACGGGCTGCAAGTCATCGTCAAGCTAGCGTCGGTCGAGCTGACGCCAGACAAGCCTGACTACGCCGGCGGCAGCTGGCACCTCGAAGGCATGCTCAACGAGCACATTGTCGCCACGGCGCTTTTCTACTACGACGTGGAAAATGTGACGCCGGCCAGTCTTGCTTTCCGCTGCGAAGCAACCTTGGAAGGCGATGAGCTCAACTACGAACAAGACGACCACGGCCCGCTGCAGACCATATTCGGCACTACCAGTATGAGAGACGAACCGGCTGTCCAGGAGCTGGGCGCTGTACAGACAAGTCCTGCAGCCACACACGACGGCGTCGGTTGCCGCGTCCTCGCCTTCCCCAACACGCTGCAGCACCGTGTCAGCCCTTTTAGCCTTGCCGATCGCACCAAGCCGGGTCATCGCCGCTTTGCCGTCCTCTGGCTCGTTGACCCGTACTACCGTGTCTGCTCCACGGCCAATGTGCCTCCACAGCGCCACGACTGGTGGGCTAACGAGAGCAGCCATGCCCTCGGGGCACTGGCAAAGAAACTGCCGGTCGAAGTCGCGCAGATGATCGGCAAACAGCTCAAGGACTACCCCTTAGGACGCGCCGAAGCGGAAGCCCAACGGCTAGAGCTGATGGGCGAGAGGACAAGATTCATACCACAGGTGGAGGAAAACTTTGAAACGTATAACCTTTGCGAACACTGAGACGGGCTTTGCTTTAGAGTCTATGCTAGCAGTGGTGCTCTGCTATATTAGAATATAAATCAACTGAATCAAAGCGAAGCGAAGACATTGGCATTTGGCCGGATTTGGGGCGATTCTAACCGCCTAAAGGGCGGTTTAGATAGGCTACAATTTTGTGGCTTCTACCCCGGTGGGCTCCTAGCGTAGCTTAGCAGTCCCATGAAGAATGACTACACTTAATATGCCGTTCTAGGACAGACCTTTGCAGGGATTTGATTAGATGCTGCGTAAGCTTGGATTGCACTGCTGCTGCTACTAGATCTATAGCCGCCCACACCCTTCTTCGTCTTCTTCGTCTTCTTCGTCTTCTTCGTCTTCTTCGTCTTCTTCGTCTTCTTCGTCTTCTTCGTCTTCTTCGTCTTCTTTATCTTCTTCTGATTCACCCTGGTTCTTCTCTGCCCGGGAAACAGCTTCCTCGACCGCCTTATAGACCCGACTAGCTGCCTCTCTATTCTCCGCATCAGTAAGCTTCAGTGGCGCTTCGAACCCGTGGTCCCGAATCCAAGAGTCGATGGCCGACATGCCCGTCGTTCGAAAAACTGCGCTGCAAGGGCAAGCAACATGCTTTTTCGCATATAGTTGCTTGGCGTTGGGAAAGGACGCTGTTCGTAAAATCTTGCCCAAGTGTCCTCCCACCCAGGTTAGCAACTATCTTTTGTGCGGACAAGCGACATAATAAAATGGAAGTACAAAAACCGGGCGACCGGTCGGTTCTCATTTCGAAATGTTAGCTCCTTTCCGTCCAACATGCTCCCTGTAAATCCAGGGTATACGATAGAGCCGTTAATGGACGAAGAAAGCACCTCCGATTTCCATCGTTTTAATGGGCTCTCGCTCGTGTCGGCCGGGATAATAATAAAAAGGTATTTATTAAACCAGCCTTTTTTTTAATAATAGTCGACATAAGGAGAGAGTTCCCGGCTCGCTCGAGCAACTGCGCTCGGCTGCCGAAAAGGACCTCCCCGTATGCATCGAGGTCGAGAAAATGCGGCACGATGTGCGCTGCTTTTACCTAACTCTGCCATTAGCCGGTTAACACTAGCTACCCGCTGTAGTATAACCTTTAAGGTGGTTAATTATGTTTTTACGCTATAACGAGTTTCGCTTACAAGTGCTCCTTTATTACTAAGGCTTTAGAGTTAGAAAGTAGGTCTAAATACTATGTTTAATAGCCCTACATATAACTTTATTCTTTTTAATAAAGATGCCCTTACAAGCTAAATAGCTTACACAGCCCTTATAGCCCTTATAGCCCTTACTACTAAAATAGTAAAATAGTAAAATACTATGTTTAATAGCCTTATATCCTTTTTTTAATTTTAAATAGCTACTACTTTAGTAGTAAAACTAATATAAAAAACTAAACCTTTTAATAAAAAGAAGGATAATTATTTATTTTATAATACTTAGTTAACTAGCTATAAAAAGTAGTTATATAGTATATAGCTAGCTTATATAAACGTAAGTAATATATATAAAGAGGCTATAAAGTAAAGACGGTTTAAAAAAGGTTATTTATAAAAAAAAAAAACTTTATAAGTATATTATACTATAAAATTATATAAAAATGTTAAAGCGTATAGTTATACTTAAAATATATACTAACTATTATATTACTAGTATAAAAAGTAAAAATAATAATAGTATATTTAGTAATAATACTTTATATATTAAGTTATAACTAGTAACTACCCCTTAGTTATTAGTAATTAGCAATCCTAAACAAAAATTACTATTATAATCCCGTTTAGAATTATAAAAGTAATCCTGTTTAAGACTATAAAAGTAATCCCGTTTAAGATCGCTTAATTATAAATACCTACCTAACTAATTAAAATAGTAAAACATTTTCTACTACTTACTACCGCCCTTTTTAATTATATAAGTTAAGAATAGCACCCCCTTTCTTAGTAAAGGAGGGAGGTAGAGCTAGCTAAGCAAGTAATAAGAGAATAATATAAAGAAAATAATAAAAAAGACGTTTTTAGGCTTATAGTACTTAAAAGAAAAAGTAGGTTTGTTTAAAATTACGTTTATAATTTTAAACAGTGTTACGCGCTACTAAGAGCATAAAGGAAGTTTGCCTTAATAGTACTTTATATAAGCTACCCTTAGTAAACAGTTATTTTATTTAAAAGGTTTACGTAGTTAACGTAAGGTTTATAATATTTATAAATAGCCTTAAAACGCAGGCAGTGCGTAAATCCCTAAAGGGCGTAAAAGCCTCTAACTAGGCGGTAAGTATAGTAAGTAAAGGTAAAATAGTAAGTATTTAAAAGGTAGATATAAGTTAGTTTTTTCTTTTAACTATAGTTTAACGCCTTACATAGTAATATACGTAATCTAGGATTACGTGTTTCCTATGTCTTTAGCTAGTTACTAGGTTTCTAGGTTACGTAAACACTTACGTGTTCTTAAAACCTAAGAATTTAAGATTCTAAAAATATAGGTTAACACGTAATTTTAAGAAGAGCAAGGCACCTAGATTCTTAACACGTAGTCGTTTTAAAATGTTTATATACTAAGGTTTATATAATCTTAGCTATAAGGGTGCGTAGTAAGTGCTAAAGGTTTTTTATAAGATCTTACGTCTTTATAAGCCTATATATTATAGCCTTAATAAAGCTTATATTCCTTTGCTTTATTTAATAAGTATAAAGCCTTTCTTTTTATTTTTTATTATTTTAGAAATTATAGTATAAGGGTATTATAATTTTTAAAAAGTATATATTAACTAGCTTTTTAACTTTATAAACTTATAGTAAACGGTGCGCTAGTACTAATGTTTTATTTATCTTTTTTATTTTAAATAGCGCGCGTCTTAATTAACGCTATATATAGTAATAATAAGAAAGGCGTACTTAACTAAAAATAAACTTATATAAGAAACGTAAAAGGAGTAACTACTTATTTATTTAAAATAAGCGAAAAACAAACAATTTAATAATAAGGGAATTATTAACGTAAAATAAAATAAATATAAGAAAATAAAAGGAGTAAATAAAATTTAAATATAATAAAAAATAAAATAAAATAAAATAAGTAAATAAAATAAATAAAAAAACAAGTAACCTTCTCTTTCCTTAGTATCTTAAAATCCTATCTTACTTAAATAGCTTAAAGGTTTGCTTTAATTACGTAAATCCTATGTTTAGCTTATTTTAGCTATTATTATCCTTATCCTTCTTATCTTCTTTATTTTCTTACGTTTTTATAACGGAGGTTATATTACTAATAGACGTTTTAAAACTAAGGCCTATATGCTTGCTTATAACTGCTTTCCCTTTAATATAAGAAGCTTATATTATAAGAGTTTTTACTACGTAAGCGTTTAAGGTTAGTATTACTTACTGTTTATATAGGCTTAAGGTGCTTAAGATTATAAGGCTTATAGTATGTTAAACTGTTATAACTAATCAGATTTATAGTATAAAAAGGGCATAAATTCATTAAAGCTAAGGTAGGGCATGGGAGGAGCTAATATCCTCCCGCTAGGTCACGTGCATAAGGCACATAACCTCCTACGTAATAAATCACACAACACTCCCCCTAAGGCTCTAAATCGGTAAGATTTAAAGTCTCGTTAGTCGTTTAATTTAGTAATAGGAGGAGGCTTAAAACAAGCAAAACAAACGTAAATAACGCGTTAAAAGGGAAGGCCTTTAAAGGCCGTTGCTAAGCTACGGTTTACGCTGCTTTTAGCGCTGCTTTTAACAATTTAGGCAGTAGATTTTCGGTTATTGTCTGGGTAGCAGGTTTCGTTAAAAGATTTGCTAAGTTATTACTAGACTATACGTATTAGATTGTAATTTAGTAGTTCTTAATTAGATCTCTTAGGTAGTAGTACTATATAGCGATATGCTTTGTCTTAGGCTTAAATTCGTTAGACTTAGTAAGCGTAATCGTACTAAGGTTATTAACGTAAAGGATTACTTTTATTATAACGTTAATTTTAAAGAGTAGGCTATAAATCTAGACTGCGTGTTAGCTAGCAGCAAAGGCTGTAACGTATTTAGCCTTAGTTATAAATGTATAAACAATAAACGTCTTTTTAGCTGCTTAAGCTACTAGCGCGCCTATAAGCATACAGATGTAGCTAAAGCTGCTTTTTCCGTCCGCCTCGTTAGCTAGTAACGCGTTAAAGTAGACGTTAAAGCGAATGCAACCGGTAAGAGGCTAATTAAATACTTTAAACAAAAGCCTTAGATTAGTCTTATTAATTAGATATTGTAAGACCTTACGCATAGATTTATAGTAGTCTTTAAAGGGTGCTACTATAACTTTAGCATGCTAGCGGACTGTAAAGGCTAGGTTTACGCGTGTTATAGCCTGCGCGTAGATTAGCTTGCTAACTAAGTGCTAGTAAGGCTACGTCTTAAAGGGATTAACATTGTTAGGCTTTTTCGTAATAATTGTAGTAATTAGCGTCTAAAGCGCCTTTAACTCGTTAGGTTATAGCCTTTGTTTAGCTAGGAGATTACGTAAATACGTCTGTTAGAAGACGTAAATTTAGCGCGGTCCTTTACTTCCCTTAATTGTAAGAATGCTAATGTTAATACTTAATAGCTACGATAGTAAGGGCATAAGCTTAGCCTAAAGGGTAAATGTAAGCTAGCCTTTAAAATTGTTAAGATCTTCTAACTGTCCTATGTATAAGGCGTTATTAACGTGCGTTACTATAATTACTTTAGTATTTAGGTTATAGTAAGTAGCTAGATTAAACTTTAAGGGTTTAAAACTAATTATAGCTAGCGTATTATAAAGATGTTATTACTACTAGTAACCTGCTTGCTTTAGTCTATATAAAGCCCTTTAAAGGAGTATTACCTTGCTTAAAGCGTAGCTAACTTAACAAGCTAGGTTAGGGTTTTTCTTAAAAAACTTTTATACTATTAAAGGCGGCGTTATATAGACGTCTTCTTTTAGTAAGCTGTATAAGTGCGCCGTAACAATGTTAAATTAGCGCAGGTTAAAGGCGTAGGTTACGGTTAACGCGATTATAATCCTTTAAGAGTCTAATTAGGCTGTAAAGGCAGCCGTCTCCTTATAGTTTACGCTATATTTTTACTAGAAGCTACAGGCTACTAAGCGTCCCTTCTTCTTTATTTTCTTACTATTAAGGCCTCTCTTTTAGTAAAGGACCTATCTACTAGTAATTAGTTAGTAATTAGCGCGGTTAACGAACTTAAAGGTTTAACGCTAGTAAAGGCTATACAATTTAACGTTAATAGCAGCCTTCTATTTATAAGCTTCGTTACTTATAAGGGCTTCGTTAAGGGTAAGGGAATCCTAATTAAATTTCTTAGTAGCATTAGTAATTGCTAAGGTCTAACCGTAAGGTATTTACTTAATACTAATTAGATTTACTACGCTAGTCCTGCTGTTAACGTCTTCCTCTTCTATTGCTAGGTTAAGACTAGTACTATTGTCCTTTAGTTTAGGAGGTATAAGGATAATAAGGGGCTTTGCTACAGTCTTTAGGGTACTGCTCTTACTCCCTTTTACGCTTGCGTTAAACTTAATAATAAGCTTTTTAGTCTGCCTTTAAAGGCTGTTAGGCTATAACGAAAGGTATTTACAGTCGTTATTAGTTAAATCCTTATAAAAGTAGACTTATATAGTTACTACTACCTTTTAAGACTTAATTAGGTATATCTTATAAAGGTAAGTCTTATAAAATTTAGTAAAGAGGCCCTTTTTTACTTATAAATTAGTCTTGCTAACGTACTAGCGGCCTGCCTGCCTTACGTTAATTTTAATAAAGTAACGGTAGCTAAGGGTGCGTAAATAGCGCAAGTTAATTATATATAACTTCCTAACGCCCTCTTACTATAGTAGTATAGGTATCGTCCTATTAGATCTAGTAGTAATATTATAAAGGTAGGCTACTACCTTAACGACGTAGGCCTAAAGCAAAAGGGGAATACAGCCTTTAATTATAACTGTCCGTAATTTAGTAATAACAATCTATATGTAGCGTTTAATGCGTCTATTATAAGCAGGGTTATACGTAAGGGAGGTTTAAAGGTTAGCGCTAATGTTACTATAAAAACGGCCTAGCGCTATAATGTTAATGTTAGTCCTATTATCGCATCTAATCTTATAAAGGGTAATACCTATAGCGTTAATTAAGGCCTTAGTTGCCTAGATAATAAAGGCAGCGCATTCTGTTTTCTTTTTAAACGCTCTTATAGTAATCTTACCGGTTGCCTCGTCCTTTATAACCGTTAGCCACTGCTTAGCGTTATAGCTAACTTAGCGGATTTTAGCAATGTTAATGTAAATCGTCTTATTTAGCTTCGTTACTAGATTGTCCCTACGGTCCTTTAGCTTAAAGTGCTTAGCCTTAAAGAGTTTACAAGCTACGTAAGGTGTAAGGTCCTTAACCTTGTTAGGTCTAATTAGACTTCTTATAGACTAACTAATTGTTTTCTTAAGCGCTTTTAGTCTAAGGTGTTTTAATCGATTGTAAAGTAAGCGTAGGTGTTGCTAATCGTTTAACACTTACGCTACGCTTTTAAGCCTTAGCCCTTAGACTCCTTAGTACGGTAAGACGTTTTAAGGGACGTTATAATAGTAATAGTAACTCCTCCTTTTTACGTAGTAAGCCTAGTAATTAGCTTACTGTCTAGCGTAGTTAAGACGCTAAATAGCTAGATGCTGCTTTTA
>RQWE01000156.1:0-19499 GCA_004028395.1 Leptographium galeiforme
CCCCCCCCGCGTGCCGCCCTCCTGGGGCTGATTCTCGGCCTGGCCGACTGCTCTCGGGGGTCTGCAAGCTGCCATATTTTTTTTTTCCTCTTCTCCATCTCTCCCACTTGCTCTCTAAACGGGTCCATCCGGCAAACATTCGCTCCACAGTCGCCTCACGTGCGGGGCTCTCTCTTTATTGGCGCTTTCGTTTAGCTTTCCTGTCTTGCTCTCCATTCTCTCGTTCTTGCTTTCTTTCCTTTTCTTTTGGCCTTTTGCTGTTCGGTCTAAGCTGAGTCTGTGGCGGTCAACGTCAACGCGCACACCGAGATCCACCGGCCAACCGCCCTTCCGTCGACCGTCGGGATATAATTGCTTCGTCCACGGCCCTGGGGGATCTGGGGACCTTGCCAGGCACCTGGCCCTGGACCTAGATCTGGACCTGGACGTGCCAGCCACCGATCCGATGGCAGGCGGGGACGACAACTACGACGGAGCTTCGGGCTCAGCCGACCCCGAACAGCTCTACACCAAGGAGTACTGCATTGGCGGTGGCAGCTTTGGCAAGGTTTACAAGGGGTAAGTCTGGTTATCGCTGGGCATGGCCTGGCTTTTTGCCCTTCCAAGTCCTCCCCCCCCCCCCCCCCCCCCCTGCTCTCGATACCCTGCTGACCGCCAGGGTCGACAAGCGCACCGGCCAGGCCGTCGCCATCAAGATTATCGATATTGAGAGCGCCGAGGACGAAGTCGAGGATATCATCCAAGAAATCGCCATTTTGTCGGAGCTGCAGTCGCCCTATGTCACAAAGTACTACGGCTCCTACGCCAAGGGGGCCGAGCTATGGATCGTCATGGAGTTCTGTGCCGGCGGCAGTTGTGCCGACTTGATGAAGCCGGGTCTTATTGGCGAAGATTACATTGCCATTATTGTGCGCGAGCTGCTGCTCGGCCTCGACTACCTGCACGCAGACAAGAAACTGCACCGCGATATCAAAGCCGCCAATGTCTTACTCTCGTCCAATGGCCAGGTCAAGCTCGCCGATTTTGGCGTCTCCGGCCAGCTGTCTGCAACCATGACCAAGAAAAACACCTTTGTCGGCACCCCCTTCTGGATGGCCCCAGAGGTCATCAAGCAGTCCGGCTACGACCACAAGGCCGACATCTGGTCCCTCGGCATCACCGCCCTTGAGCTGGCCAATGGCGAGCCCCCCTACGCCGACATCCACCCCATGAAGGTCCTCTTCCTCATCCCCAAGAACCCGCCCCCCCGTCTCGAGGGCAACTTCACCAAGGCGTTCAAGGACTTTATCGATGCTTGTCTGCGCCGCGACCCCAAGGAACGGCCGACCGCGCGGGACCTGCTCCGACATCCTTTTATCCGCCGCGCTCGTAAGACAAGCTACCTGACCGAGCTCATTGAGCGGCACAGCCGCTGGAGTGCCACTCAAAAGAGCAATGGCGTTGGAGACGAGGATGCCGACGAGGATGAGCTGCCGCAGAACCACCACCGGCACATCTCCGCCGAGCACGACACCGTCAACGAAGACATGTGGGATTTCGGAACTGTGCGCCTCGTGGGCGACCGTGGCATCCTGGCCCCGCCGCCGGGTCTCGGTGGTCCCCATGGCGTCCCCTATGGGCACCGTCCAGGCCTCAATGCCATGGATGAGGCGGCTACGAATGCTCGCGCATCGCGATCCACAGAGAGCGCCGACGACTACGGCGAATCCCGTCGCGAAACGAGCCGCAGCCCGACCAAGGCCTTTTTTGACCACACCCTCAAGGCGGCCGCCCCCACCACGGCTTCTTCTGCCTCTGGTTCTGGCACCGCGCGCCAAGTCAGCCCCCAGCGAAGGCCCGTCCCCAGTGTGCTGCCGACTGCGTCGCAACCCTCTGCGTCGCAACCCTCGGCCCCGGCCACTCCCACGGCTCTGTCAAGCAGGCCGCTGCCCACTCTCCAGCCGCAGCTCCTCCCTGAGCCTGGCTCGCCGCTCTCTTCCCACACCCCGACCGGCAACAACGCGCTACGGTCCATGGCTGCAGACGCCTCTCCGGCACAGTCCTCACCCGACTACGACCGCGTCCTGACCGAGGAGTTGCGTCGCGACATGGGCGGCATGCTACTGGCGGCGTCCATGTCACCTACACGACCGCAACCCCAACCCCAGTCTCAACCCCAAGCGCTGCAGCAGCCCCAGCCCCAGCAGCAGCAGCAGCCCCAGCCCCAGCCTCAGAGCCCGGAGCAGAAACCAAGGCCTATACCCAAGATGGGGCCCATCAAACTGCCGGAAATCCCACCATTTCGCGGTTCTCCAGCCCCACCGTCACATGCCGAACCGCATCCGCCGCTGCAGCATCGCCCCGTCGACCCGCTTCCCTCCAAGGAGTCGGCCCGCTCTGGCTCCTCTGTCAGCCCGGCACCGCTCTCACCTCTTCCCGAGTCGTCCTCGGGCACGCCATTGTCCTTTCCAGCTCTGGCGCCGGCCGACCCGAACGGCGACCTCGATGCCCTCAATGACGTTATCTTCCCCGCCCTCGAGGAGGCCCTCAAGCGGCGGCAGATCCGTGCGCAGCAGCAGATCCGCGCAGGCGCCGCCGCGCAGGCCGCCGCCGCACCGCCGCAGCGGCAGGTGCTGGTTGCCCGACAGCAGCGGACGGAAGCCGCCCATGAGAAGATTCGGCGGCTGGTGTACAAACTGGCGCACGTGTGCAAGGAGATTGACTATTACGATAAAGCGGAGCCGGTTGGCATGGGCAAGGACGTCGGTACCTTTTTGGAAGGGCTGCTGGAGGAGATTCTGGTCCGGGTCGAGCCGCTCGATGAGGAGGAGGTGCAGTAGACACTGGTGTGTGTTGTGTTTCTGAGTCTGGCACTCGGCTTTTTTGGTTTCTGTTTTGTCTGTTTTGGGTCCGCCAACATACGATCAGAGACGAGCATGCTTGTTTGGTTATGTGCCACGTCTTGCGTCTGTTGCGTGTCCTCTCTGGGAGAGGCTCATTGTGCTGCGATGTACTTCTATAGAGTATTTTTACAGGAAGCAAAAATGCATTGGGAATTGGAGTGATGGTCGTTTCAGTGGAATGCCCACAATCATGTAACAGTGCAAAGGCTGGCTGCGGCAACCCCGGATGAGCCGGCTGAGCCGGAAGGCAGCGGCGAGGCACAACAGAAGGACAAGGCGAGTTGATGTTTCCCGAGGTCTCCAGAGGTTTTGAGGTATTCGGACTCGGCTGCACAGAATCTGTACCAGAGACTTCAGATTCTTTCTTGGAAGGCGGTGGCAACAACCTGTGCCGAGAAAGATCTCGGCTCAGCCTGGCTGCTGCTGACTGCGCAAAAGCACTACAGAAGGGTTCGGTGATGCGAGCGGAAAACGGCGGAGATTGGTCGGGGCTGACAGCGACAGCCGACGCTAGTCCGGTTACGGGCTAGATACCCATTAATCAGGCTCTGCTGGCAGCTGATGGCAGCTGGCGAGGCTTATCGTCATTATCTAAGCCTCGAGCAGCTCCACCGCCCACTCCGAAGCAGCACACTGCGGCATTTCGCGGGACCAACCGCAAAAACAGGCCTCGATTCCCTTTTCTCCCTTTTCCCTCTCTCTCTCTCTGTAACTTTGTCTCACGATCGCCCACGCCCACACCACGTTCCCGAGTGCATTTACCGTTGGCCACCCAATTGATCCAAGATGATGTCCCGGAGCTCCTCGCGAACGGCCCAGGTGCGTGACCGACCGGCTCTCCCGGTGAAGAGCGAATTGGAGGGGGGATGGGGGGGGGGGACATCCTCTTTAAGCAAGCGGCCAGGAAGACAGCTAACGAGGGGGACGTGACAGAGCCTTCTGCGGTCGGCGGCCGTGCCGCGCTCGCCGGCGGTGTCGATGGCGGCGCGCAGCTTTGCGACGGTGCAGTCGGACATTTTCAAGCCGACCAAGTACGGCGGCAAGTACACGGTGACGCTGATTCCGGGTGACGGCATTGGCGCGGAGGTGGCGGAGAGCGTCAAGACCATCTTCAAGGCGGACAACGTGCCGATCGAGTGGGAGCAGATTGACGTGTCGGGCGTGGACACGTCGGCGCCGGTGGGCCGCACCGAGGAGCTGTTCAAGGAGTCGGTGACGTCGCTGCGGCGCAACAAGCTGGGCCTCAAGGGCATCCTGCACACGCCGATGGAGCGGTCGGGCCACCACAGCTTCAACGTGGCGATGCGGCAGGAGCTGGACATTTACGCGTCCATCTCGCTGATCAAGAACATTCCGGGCTACGCGACGCGCCACGAGGGCGTCGACCTGTGCATCATCCGCGAGAACACCGAGGGCGAGTACTCTGGGCTGGAGCACAGCAGCGTGCCGGGCGTGGTCGAGTCGCTCAAGATTATCACGCGGGCCAAGTCGGAGCGCATCGCCAAGTTTGCGTTCAGCTTCGCGCTGGCCAACAACCGCAAAAAGGTGACGTGCATCCACAAGGCCAACATTATGAAGCTGGCCGACGGCCTCTTCCGCAGCACGTTCCACGCCACGGCCAAGGAGTTTCCCACGCTCGAGGCCAACGACATGATTG
This sequence comes from Leptographium galeiforme, assembly GCA_004028395.1. Classification (NCBI taxonomy): domain Eukaryota; kingdom Fungi; phylum Ascomycota; class Sordariomycetes; order Ophiostomatales; family Ophiostomataceae; genus Leptographium; species Leptographium galeiforme. The sequence continues at coordinate 4,540 of RQWE01000156.1, forward strand.
TCGACAACGCCAGCATGCAGTGCGTCAGCCGGCCCCAGCAGTTTGACGTGCTCGTCATGCCCAACCTGTACGGCGGCATCCTGTCCAACATTGGCGCCGCGCTCGTCGGCGGGCCCGGCATCGTGCCCGGCTGCAACATGGGCCGCGACGTGGCCGTCTTTGAGCCCGGCTGCCGTCACGTCGGCCTCGACATCAAGGGCAAGGACCAGGCCAACCCGACCGCCCTGATCCTGTCCGGCACCATGCTGCTGCGCCACCTCGGCCTGGACGACCACGCCAACCGCATCTCCAAGGGCATCTACGCTGTGATTGCCGAGGGGTGAGTTTTTTTGGTTTTTTTTTGGTTTTTTTTAATTGCTTTCCGTCCTGTTCTGCCTGCTAACCTCCCCCAGCAAGGTGCGCACCCGCGACATGGGCGGCGTGTCCACGACGCACGAGTTCACCAAGGCCATTCTCGACAAGATGGAGGCGCAGTAGAGGCCCGGGCGGCCCGCATCTTGACATGCATCTTGTTTCGGGGTGTGCCGACAGACTGCCGTTTGGGTTGATTTTTAGCGTACAGATAGACACGATCGACAACCGTTTTGAACTTGTGCTGCATGCAAACGTGACCATGGCGACATTCAGTCGGACTCGTAGCCGCGCTAGAATGCGCGGGATGTTTTTCTTCATGCAAAGATGCGTCCCGACCGTCGGCGAGCACGCAGACTACCAGCCGTCTTCCCGCATGCTGACATGCATGACGCAGTAGTGCAGCTGTACGGAGTAGTCTCCCTACATAGAATGTTATATGATTGGCCAGTGGCCACTGTGGGCCGGGCTACGACACTAAAAGAGCTCCTGTGACAGCTGCATTGCCTCGACGATATGATATGGCAAGAGGAGAGACGTTGAATGTAGCCTACAGTCTTTCGTATCTCCCTTGTAACCTTGACTATAAAATTGATTGTAGCTGGTGTAATTGGCTTGTGGCAGCTTTCTGTAGGCAATAATCTAACCAAGAGGTCTGTCATATATCAGAAGGCGACTGCTATGGTGAACGCGGAGAGCACGTGGATTAGCTATTTCAGACGGTGAGCATGCCCTCTATTCTTGGTGCTGCTCTGAGCCGTCTTTTTTTGTTAAATATAATAGAAAGCTTGTAGAAAGTGGGAGCGTCGTAGTAGTTTCGACAAGTAAATTTAATCCCCTAACCAGGCAATACAGTGATTAGAAAGCCAGAGACTTGTTTGGATCAGTACGAATTGTTTTATGACGGTGGTTCAGATTGGACTGGTTATGTTTCTGTACACCCCGTTCCTTTTCTTGCCGAAACCGGGTGCTTGTGTTGTGGAAATGGGTCGATTAACCTTGCTGTGGACGATACAGTAAAAAGGTGCCAATTGTCAGGTCACGGTGCGGCATTATTTCCCGCTTTGTGTTTCCCGGCCAGGGAACGTAGGCGAATAAAAATCCAATTGCCACGGGTGCACTACTACCATTTGTGAGAAACGAGTGGTTCTGCATATCACTTCGCTGAATATTTACTGAAAAGTCAAGGATAGAGGAGAGTGGAAAAAATCCAGCTCTATTATAATTTTTTTCCAGCAAGATTAGGGGAAAAGCTGCTCCGTACTGCAACCGAGTATGCTGCTTCTTTTGTAAGATAGTTACTATAGAACTGTGATTCTCCTATTGCCGACTTCCCTTCCCTCTTGTCATTATGCACGCTGCACTTTATTTTCTGTGATGAAGAAGCGTAAAAATAGAGTAGCGGAACGGAACAAGAAACAACCGGATCACCTGACGGCTGCAATGGTATCGTAGCATCAACTAGCATACAGCTCGTGGAGGAGGAGCCAGGGGCTAAGCCATATATTCCTTAGGTGCCCCTCCCCCAAGCCAGCGGGCCTAGCGTCCCTATTACAGCGACCAGGCGCGCGCTCCTTTCTCCTGGATAAAACGGCCAAGCTCGCCCGACCGAACGAGGCAGCAGACGATCCGAGAAACGAAAAAGAGCGGCGCGACAGCGGCAAACGCGTGCGCGCGCGACCAAGACACGAGACCTTTTTGCGCATTTCAAAGACAAAACGGCGAGACAGCGACGCCTGCAATTTTTTGGGCAGCGGGCGGCGGCGAAGAATTTCAGGGGCTTTTTGCCGATCTGCAGCGAAATTTGGACAAAGAGAGGTCGAACGGGCGATCGCATGTTGGATCACGACACCCGAGCCGGCCGCACACGAAGCAGTTCCGGCGCGACCGAGACATTGTGAGGCGCCGAGGCGTCGATAGACGGCAGTTGACGGCACTAGAGTCCACCTGAGCGACACCGACGACCGTTTTTTTTTTTTTCCGGCAAGACAGTCCTTTGAGCAAAAAGGCGGTGGTGGCGCGGCGGGAGGATGCAGGCGTCGTGGGCACAGACGGAGGCGCAGAGCCGCAAGGCCAAGCTGACCAGATCGTACCAGGCGCTGCTCGAGTAAGGACCGGGACCGGGAGGCAGGTGGCGGGCGATTGCAAGTGGCCGAGTGCTGACGAGACGCAGCGAGTTCTCGAACAAGGAGCTCAAGTCGGTCGGCAACTACACGCTCGGACGGCTGATCGGCAAGGGGTCGTTTGGCAAGGTGTACCTGGCGACGCACAAGCTGACGAATGGCTCCAAGGTGAGATGGGTCGAGGAGGGGTGGCCGTGCGGAGGCGGAGGACTGACGAGCTGCAGGTGGTCCTCAAGTCGGCCAAGAAGGATGACTCGAACCTTGCGCGCGAGATCCACCACCACCGACAGTTTGTGCACCCGCACATTGCGCGGCTCTACGAGGTGATTGTGACGGAGACGATGGTATGGCTGGTGCTGGAATACTGCCCCGGCGACGAGCTGTACAACTACCTGCTGAAGCACGGGCGGCTGGGGGTGGACAAGGTGCAGAAGATCTTTGCGCAGCTGGTGGGCGCGGTGTCGTACGTGCACCTGCAGTCGTGCGTGCACCGGGACCTGAAGCTGGAGAACATTCTGCTGGACAAGCACGAGAATGTGAAGCTGGTGGACTTTGGGTTCACGCGGGAGTACGAGGGCAAGGCGAACTACCTGCAGACTTTCTGCGGCACGATCTGCTACTCGGCGCCGGAGATGCTCAAGGGCGAAAAGTACGCGGGCGAAAAGGTCGACGTGTGGAGTCTGGGCATCATCCTGTACGCGCTGCTGTGTGGCGAGCTGCCGTTTGACGAGGACGAGGACGACCAGACGCGGTGGCGGATCCTGTCCGAGGAGCCAACGTACCCAGCCGACATTCCGGCGGATGCGCTGGGGCTGCTGCGGGGGATGCTGTCGAAGCGACCGCTGCTGCGGCCGACGCTGCCGGAGATTCTGGGACACGGTTTTCTGGCGGAGCATGCGGCACAGCAGCAGACGATCCTGCAGCAGCAGCGACGGCCGCCGTTCTCGACGGCACTGGAGAAGGAGACGCTGCAGCGGATGCGGAGCGCGGGGGCGGACATTGACGCGGTGATCGAGTCGGTGTTGGCACAGCGGTGCGACGCGCTGGCCGGCTGGTGGACGCTGCTGCTGGAGAAGGAGGAGCGCAAGGAGGCGCGGCGAGAGCGCAAGCGACGGGAGAAGGAGCTGGAGCGGCGAGGCTCTCGACGGCTGTCGACGGGGTCGAGTCGACTGGAGCGGCTGGCGACGGTGGGAGAGGAGGGGGGGGCAGGCGGAGTAGGGGGAGCAGGAGCAGGAGCAGGAGGAGGAGGAGGAGCAGGAGGAGGAGCAGGAGGAGGAGGGGGACGAGGCGGACTCGGACTCGGATCTGGGATTGTCCTGCTGGGCGATCCGCCGACGCCAAAGTCGCCACGCGGCCGGTCGCAGCGACGGCGCAGCGGCGTGTACGAGCAGCGAGTCGACGCGGAGAGGCTGCCGCAGCTGCCGCCGACGCCGGTGGACAAGGACTCGGTGCGGTCGGCGAGCTCGTCACGGCAGCGACGGCCGGCGCCGCCGCCCAAGGAGGGCCTGTTGCGCAGTGCGCGGTCGCGCGGCTCGACGTTGCACCTGGTGACGACGACAGGGGCGCTGGCAGCCGTGACGGGGAGCCACGGCGAGGTGGGCTGCACCGGGTCGATGGGGTCGGGAGGCGAGACGAGGGTGCGCAAGAAGACGTCACAGGTGATTATCACGCACTGGAAGAACATGCGGCACTGGATCGCGGAGAGCGCGCGACGCAACAAGGGCCACGGGCGACGGGGGGCCAGCCACTCGACGCCGGACCTGGGGGGGGTGGCCAAGGGGGACAAGGATAAGGGGGACAAGGGGTGTGACGAGAGCAATCCGCGGCCGCAGACGAACCCGTCGTCAGGGGTGACGACCACGACACACACGGCGAGTCTGCCGCGGGGGGTAGTGGCCAACGGGTTTGCCAGGGGGGGAGGAGCAGGGGCCGGGACAGGGACAGGGGCCGGGGCCGGGGCCGGGACGGGGACAGGGGACGGACGACAAGACGGGGGCGGACAGGAGGAGGGGGGGCGAGAAGGAGAGGAAGCGAGAGGACGGGGAGCCGACACGGGCAGCGGGCTGGACGGGACGGCGACGGCGACGACGACGATGACGACAACGACGGGCGAGCGGGGCACGAGCACGAGCACGACGGGCGGCCGACACGGCAGCCAGCGATACGGGTCTTTGGGGAGTGGCGGTGGCGGCGGCGGCGGCGGCGGCGGCGGCGGCGGAGGCGGCGGAGGCGGAAATGCAGCGCCGCGGCTGCAGACGAGCTCGTCGTACAAGCGGCAGTCGCTGTCGCCGTCGCCGCTGACGCCGCGGTCGACGATGCGGCGGTCGTCGGCGGCGAGCCACGGACTGCGGGGCCGCAAGTCGACGTCGTCGTCGGTGTCGTCGATCCGGTCGCTGCACCACCACCACCACTCGCACTCCAAGGCGTCGTCGACGAGCTCCAACGGGTCCGTGTCGACGAGCCTGTCCAAGACGCCGCTGGCCTCGGGCCGGTCGCCCCACCACTCGGTCAAGGTGCTGCCGGCGACGCCGACCACGACGTCGTTTCCGAGCAACCTGCGGCTGGTGCGCGGCGGCGGCGGCGGGCTGGCGCCGGGGATGCGCACTTTCAACGAGGGCATGCCCCTGGGCCGGCCGCCGGGGTCGCCGAACCCGTTTGCGTTTGGCGGCGGCACGCCGGTGGTGTTTGCCAAGCGCAAGCGGAACCTGTTCAAGGGGCCGATGCTGGCGTTTGGCGGCGGCAGCGGCAGCGGCGGAGGCGGCGGCGGGGGCGGCGGCGGAGGAGGCATGACAGGCGACGGCGTCGGTTTTGGGGGACATGGAGGTCTCGGGGGATTCGGGGGACTCGGGAGCCTTGGGGGACTCGGGGGCCTCGGGGGTCTCGGCGGTCTCGGTGGAGGCGGCGGCGGCGGCCGGACGACGTCGGGATCGCACTCGCGCAGCGCGTCGGCCAGCGGACTGGGCCGGCGATCGGGCGAGATTACGATTGCGGAAGAGGACGAGGACGAGGAGGGCGACGTGGAAGAGGACGCGTTTCTGGAGGAGGAGGAGGTGGAGGAGGTGGAGGCGTTCAGTCCGGTGGTGCAGCGGCCGGGCGAGCTGATTGAGGAGATTTACGAGGACGGGGGAGAGTGAGGGGAGTGACAGAGAGAGGAGTGTTTTGAGACGATTCAGAGAGACGATTTTGAGAGACGATTTTTTGAGAGCGTTTATTTTAGCGTGTAATACTGTACAATGTCTACCATTTACTTTTGGAGGGCGTGGCGGATCAGGGTCTTGTAGCCCTCGACGGCGGTCTCGAGGTCGGCGACGGTGAGGGCCTCGTGGTCGGAGTGGGCGACGAGGATGCTGCCGGGGCCGTAGAGGTAGCGGTCGTGGGAGCCGGCGAGGTTGGGGACGTCGGTGCCGTAGTTGGCGACGATGGTGTCGAAGCCTGCTTAGTCAGCGGAGGGAGACTTGGAGACAAGAGCCAAAGGAAAAGGAGAGAAAAAAAAAAAAAAAGGAAAATCAAAGAAAGACACCCACCCTCGACGTCACAGTCGCAGTCGACGGTGCCGTAGCCGCCGCCGCACTCGGCTGTCAAAGCGTCGGGGTCGACGGCGCGCAGGGCGGCCTGGAGGCGGTCGCGGACGAGCTCGTGGCCCGAGGTCTGCGGGCCGGTGGCGACGCGGATGGCGAGCGTGGCGGCGGCGTGGGCGGGGATGACGTTGGCGGCCACGCCGCCGGCCATGAGGCCAATGTTGACCGTGGTGTTGCCGTAGCGCGGGCTGCTGCCGAGGTCGGTGTCGACGACGGCCAGCAGGCCGCGCACGAGCAGCTCGTTGGCGCTCTTGCCCAGCCAGGGGTAGCCCGAGTGGCCGGCGCGGCCGGTGGCGGCGACGCGGCAGCTGAGGATGCCCTTGTGGCCGCAGGCCAGCCGGTTCTCGGTGGGCTCGCCAAAGATGGCGGCGGCAAACGGGTCGCGGCCGGCGAGCGCGGCCGAGAACGTCTGCATGCCGTCGCCGCCGGCCTCCTCGCCAATGACGTAGAGGAGGGCGACGTCCTGGCCGTCCAGGCCCTCGTCCGTGGCCCGCAGCGCCTCCACCGCCGTCACCTGCGCGGCCACGCTGCCCTTGGCGTCGACGCTGCCGCGGCCGCGCACCGCCGTGTCGCCCGTGACCGGCCCCGCGTCGACGTCGTACGGAATGTGCGGCGGCACCACGTCAATGTGCGACGTCACCAGCACGCGCGCCGACGGCATGCGCAGCTGCTTTCCCCCTGCTTCTGATCGTGTCTCTGGTGTCGCCTTGCCCGGCCACGCCACCACGTTGAATCGTCCCTTTGACACCGGCTGTCGCACCGCCGTGTAGTTGCGCGCCGTCAGGTACGCAATCAGCCAGTCGCCCACGGCCGCCTCGGCGCCCGTCACCGACGCCGTCTCGACCAGGCCGCGGTGCAGGGCCAAGAGGTCGTCGCGGTACGGCGGCGCAAAAGTCGGCTTGCGCCCGCTGTCGCCGAGAGGACGCTGCTCCGCCGCTGGCACTGCGGCCACAGCCGCCGCAAAGAGCACGCCAGACACGAGCAAAGAGCGCATCATCAATGTCGGGTGAACAAAAGAGAGAAGGGAGAGAACCGGACAGAGCACCAAAACAATGGTCGAGCTCCAGAAAAAAAAAAAAAAGAGAGACCAGCCGCTTCTTATGGATTGGGAAAGAACCAGAGCCGCGGGAAACCGCTATCAAACAGCGCGATTACAGCGTATTACAGCGCGACCCCCACCTGCTATCGTTTTCGGTGCTCCCTATCGGCAGAGCCGACGCCGACGCCGACCGCCATCCGCCAACCGCCAATCGCCAATACTGCCCGCCACAAAACAGGGTCCTCTTGTCCCCTCACAGCTGCAAATCTCTCAAGGCAACATGCCAGAGTGGTTAATGGGTATGACTCGAAATCATATGGCTTCGGCCGCGCAGGTTCAAATCCTGCTGTTGTCGAATCTTTTACTTTTTGCAGGCTCCCATTTTTTTTTTACTCCGTACTGTGTACAAGTCCCCACACTTTACGCGTCTGCCGCCTTGTTCACGTCGGCTGCCGTCACCGCCGAAGCCCACCCAAACGGATCCGCAATCTGACCCAGCTGGATCGCCTTGAGCTGCGCCAAGAGCCGCAGACAGATGGGCCCGGCTTCGTTCTGGTCGGCCGCCAGGTACGTGATCGTCTCCTCGCCCTCGCCCAGCTGCACGCGAGCATGTGCGCGCAGCGTGGCCGACGCCGCCAGTGCGCCGCTGTCGGTGGCGGCAATGCGCCGCGTGATGGACCGGACCGGCACCAGGGCCGCCGACGTGCCGGCCGCGAACACCTCGTTGAATTCGACGAGCTCGGCGTATTTGATCTGGGGTGGTGAGAGCTGGAAAGACAGAGAGAAGGAGGAAGTCGAAGGAAGGTAGAAAGAGGAAGAAGGAAAGAAGAAAAAAGAAAAGAGAAAGAAGAAGGAAAGTAGAAAGAGGAAGACGGAAAGAAGAAAAAAGAAAAAAGAAAAGGAAAAGGAAAAAAAAGAAAGAAACTCACCACCCGCTGCTCCACCTTCCACCCAAAACTCTGCGCAATCTCCTGCACGCTGTCGCTCGTCACGCTGTCAATCACACACTGCGAGTCCGGCACCACCAGCGTCACGTCCTCGCCACCGCCCGCGCCGCGCCGCGCCCCGATAAAGCCGCTCGTGCTGAACTCGTCCACGTCGTCGTGCCGCGCGCTGTCCAGGTGCAGCGTGATGCCGTAGCCCTCGTCGCGCGCCCGGTCGCTCCACCGCAGCACCGGCGCGTAGTTGCCGCCCACCTTGGCGTGGCCCGTCCCGTGCGGCGCCGTGCGGTCAAACGCGTCCAGAATCAGCGCCCGCACCGGCTGCGTGCCGTGGTACACGCCCGTCGGCAGCACGTACACCAGAAACATGTACTCGTCCGGCGGCGACAGCCCCAGCTGCGCACTCGACCCGTAGATCTGCGGCCGAATGTACAGCGCCGCGCCCGTCGCGTGCGGAGGCACAAACTCGGCGTTGCGCGCCACCGCCGCGTGCACCGCGTCCAGAAACAGGCTGGTCGGCACCGGCGGCACCGAAATCACCTCGGCCGAGTGCTGCATCCGCACGGCGTTGCGGTCCGGCCGGAAGATCTGGATCCCCGCATCGCCCGGCGTCCGGAACGCCTTGAGCCCCTCGTACGCCTGCTGTCCGTAGTTGAGCGCCGGCGCCATGCCGTGGATCCGAATGTACGGGTCCGCCACAAACACGGGCTTCGACCACGCCCCCGTCTCCTTGCTGTAGTGCGACTCGACGTGGCCGTTGACTGTTGGCCCGGTCAGCAGCCATCCACCGCGCCCAACCCCCCACGCCTCCTCCTACCCTCTCGGACTCGGAAGCCCACGTTGGACCAGTCGATCGTGTCGACCGGCGGCGGAGGAAACGAGGCCATTCTGCTGTATAAGATCGATACACAAAAGTTGGCGACACGGCCTGGCAGACACAATTCGCGCCTATCCAAATGTGCAAAATCCAATGTTGCAGTCAGTGAGATGAGGTCTGAGTCACTCCCAAAAGATACGTTTTACGACTAACAGTTGGGGACCTCCGAGTGCGGGGATAAGCTTAATCGTTGAGAATCACGTGTGCTTCACAACTGCTGTCTCTGCACGACTCCAACAAAGAACGGTTGTGGCTATGGCAAAATGGTATCCTATGTACTTTTCCTCTTCTCCTCCCATCGCTGGGACCCGAGCAACGACGCGTACGTCTTTGGATGGGCCATCCATCTCAGTGGCTGTCCACTTCCCAATGCAATCTATGCAGCGTCGTTTTCAGAGCCCGTCTGTATCTTATATGCGTTCAATCATCAAAATAAAACAAAAACAAAAGGAGGCCACGAAAGAAAAGAGGGGAGAGACGCGGGTGACGGTCGTAAGAAACTCGTTACGCGGCCGCCGCAAGCTTCTGCAGCACAATAAGCACACCTGTCATGTTAGCAACACACTCTCACACTCTCACACTCTCAGAATGGACCAGCTCCACCTACCATTGACGCCCTGCGTCAGAGTTGCCGCCGCCTCTGTGCTGCGGCTGCCCAGGCTGACCGTGACAACCTCCTTGATCACCTCGTCCTTGCCCAGCTGGTTGGCCCACTTGAACACCTTCTCGTCGTCCCGGCCGTTGCCGACCACCATCAGAAAGTCAATCGGGCTCTTGCCATCCTCCGTAGCCGCCGCCCGGCCGCAAATGTCCTGGTGGATTCTCTCCGCCGCCGTGCCCTTGGTCCAGTCAATCGGCTCCACCAGGATCGACCCATCCAGCGGGATCGCATGCACGCGCTGCTCCTCGCACGCATCGTTGATGTGTGCCGCGCATTCTGCCGCCAGACGCGTTGCTGACTCGTAGTCTTCGGCCGACTTATAGTCAAACACCAGCGAGCACCGCCGCTCCTGGATCTCCGCGCCAGGCGTGCGCTCCTGGTAGTACGTCAACATGTGCTTGACCGACTCCTTCCATGTCCGGATCTGCTCGTTGTCTGCCATCTGGATCCACTTGGAGCTGCCGCAGTCCTTTAGGAAGCACCCGTTCTCCGCGATCAGACCCAGGTTCGGCACTGTCCGGAAGAGCCGGTCCAGCTCCTTCTCGCTCCGGCCAGACATCACATAGATCGTGTTGTCCTTGTCGAGGAGCAGGTCGTTCAGAACGTCGAGCGTACGCTGCACACGGTCAGTCTTGCGCATGTCCAGGGGTCATTTGCAAAGGCAAAATCCGCCACGTACCTGTGGGCTCACTGGGATGATCTTGTCGACCGGTCCCCAGCTGACGAGCGTGTCCTCATAGTCGAGGATGAACAGGCGGTTCTTCGCGCGCTTGTACTGCTGCACAAGCGTGTTCACCGAAAGCCGCGGCACAGACGTCTGGTCTCGGCGGTGCTGCTCATCGTACACGTGGTTGAGCCGCGACAAGAACTCGGAGAACCAGTGCGACCCAGTGTGATGAAGAACCGCACCGTACAGCTTCTGCCACCGTTCCTTCTTCTCCGCGTCTGACATCTCCAGGGCCTTCTTGACCGCGTCGGCACACGCGCGGTAGTCCCATGGGTTGACAGCCAGCTCCGCCCCGCCAAAGAGGCCAGACGTGCCGGTGAACTCGGACAGAATGAGGCTGCCGTGCTGCTTCTCAAAGTTCTTTCCGTCCTGGCAGAACACGTACTCGTGCGAAGTCAGGTTCATACCCTCGCGCTGGCTGGTGATCATCAAGGCATCGGCGTTGGTCAGCAGCGCCAAGTACTGCGCGTAGTCAATGTCCTGCTTCAGGTAGACCACCGGCTGGTAGGCCAGGTTGGCCCACGATGAGTTGACGCGCGTGACAATGTCCGACACCGCCGCATCGAGCTCGTTCCGCTCGCTCGTCGACAGCGCCACCTGCAGCAGCACCACCTTGCCGCGCCACTCGGGGTTGAGGTTGAGGAAGAGCTCGTACGACAGCAGCTTCTGGCGAACACCGCGGATGTGGTCGAGCTTGTCGCGGGCGACGATCAGCTTCTTGCCGCCATACTTCTCGCGCAAGATGTCGAGCCAAGACTTGACGTCCTCCTCCTCTCGGTGCTCATTCAGGGCGACCGGGTCAATGCCGATCGGCATGTTGAGCACGTCGACGAAGCGGTCCTCCAGCTGCACGCCATCGGCTGTGGCCTCGGCATTCAAGAGTCGGCTGCACGTCTGCAGGAAATGGCGCGTGTACTCGTGGATCTGGAAGCCGACGAGGTTGGCGCCCAGCATGCCGTCGAGCAGCTCGGTGCGGACGGCAAGACAGCGGAAGATCTCGCTAGAGGGAAACGCGACGTGCAAGAAGAAGCCAATCTTGGCGTCGGGCAGCCGCTGGCGGATCATGCCCGGCACCAGCAGCAGGTGGTAGTCGTGGATCCAGATGGAGTCGCCACGCTTCCAGTTCTTGATAATGGTATCGGCAAAGGCCTGGTTGACGTTGACGTAGTACTTCCACGAGTGGTCCTCGTAGGCCTTGCTCTTGGGACCATCGGGGATCTGGTAGTGGAACACGGGCCAGAGGATCTGCTTGCAAAAGTGCACATAGTGGCCGTCAAAGTCCTTGTCGGAGCACCAGACGGTCAACATGTCGTGCTCGGCCGCCAGACGGTCCTCAATGTCCTGCTTCTGGTGCGTGCCATCGAGGGCGTCAGTCGGCATGCCCAGCGTGCCGACCCAGGTGTGGTTGCCCAGCTTGCCCTCACGCGCCGCGGCGTCCGCGGCGTTGCGCAGGCCACCGTTGCCCTGGTCGGCGTTGACGATGCGCCAGTCCGCGGTCGAGAAGACGCGGTCATGGCTCTCGCTGCGCATGGACGAGCGAGGCTGGTTGACACCCTGGCGGTGCAGCTCCATGGCTTTCAAAGCAATGTGCTGCTCGTCCTCGGCCTCCATGTCGAGAAGAGGCGGAGGCGGCGAGCTGGCGCGAGACTTGGGCTGGTCGCGGCGGGCGCCCCAGGCCGGTGAGCCGCGGTCGGCAGGCCTGGCACGCGAGTTGAGCTGGAAGGCCACGCGGGCGCCATCCTCCAACGAAAACGGGTCGACATTGGGCGCGTCAACGGGAGTATCCGGTGGGGTAATATCCGACTGTGGGTTGAACAGGCTGGGCTGCTCAGCCTTCTTCTTGGACTTGCGGTGCTTCGTCCGCCGTTCCTCTGGCGGCGGAGTCGCCGGAAGGTCGAAATAGACCGTTTTCGGGAGGAATCTGGAGAAAAGCACAGGCAAAGGTCAGAAACTGCGGCTTGAGAATTTTTTTCAAATGACGTCAGAGCGCCAGCAAGAGTCTCGCCCACGAACAAAATATGCGGGAACAGGAACGAGCATAGCACGCATATAAAGGGAGGATCAGAAACGGAGACGGCGGAGGCACTTACAATGAAGCAATGAAAACCGTCATCGTGACTGTTTGGGGTTGATTTTCTGCTTGAGGAACTGATCGGGAGGCGAGGAGATTCGACTCTTGTCTTAAATGAGCCTGCGCGGTAACGCGGCGGGTAGAAAGGTGGGGGGGCTATGCGGCGCTGGTGGAGATCGGAAGCGGCCAACCATGCACTTTTTCAGTGGTTTCTGGGCGAATGTCAAAGCTGTTTATTTCTATGTGACGACGAGACGAACAGGCCAATCCGGACGGACAGCTGGTTGGAGACACAAAAGCAAGGGCGAAGAACACCGTGGCTCTTCTTGTACGCCTCTGGTGACGCAGGAAACGGAAGGTGCCTGGGGGTCTGGGGAGAAGGAGCGCTGCTGGATTCCCGGCTAATTGAGTCTAGCTTGCAGGTTTTGTGTATCGTGACTAAAGTGAGATGGCGGCCAGACTGTCGTTCGGACAGCGAATTGCGGCGATTCTGCTTCAGACGGGGGAGGGGGGCTGTGGCTTTTTTTCGGGACAAAGGAGTGCGGTCCTAGTGACCGGACAGGCGCTAGCGCACAAGGAAGAAACCGACGTTAGTTTCTCCGCAGTCAGTGATGTACGACGTAGGTGTCTGCAAGTACTCGTACAGGTAGTGATCACCTGGTGACGTATTGTTGGGAGATTGACAGGTAATGGCAGATTGCAAACATGTGAGAGTGGGGAGGTTTGTGTCTCAACAGGAACAGATGGAAAGGCGAGCGACAGGGACTAATAAGTAGTCCTATCTGCCCCGTGTGGGCAAAAGGCCTTTGGGCGCGTAGTTTCCGATTTGGGCGACTCCTCCTGCTAGAGGTAATGACCGATCTGCCCGCTATGCGTGATCCAAGGAACCAGTAATGACGTGCGTAGGGGCCCAGGCCCGCCTAACGACACCTCCTCACGTGTCCTAGTTTCCCCCTCACAACGGTACTCCGTACGGGATCCATTTCCGAGCGCTGACGAGGTAAGAGAAAAAAATTGGCAAAACTGCCAAATCCGGGCAGGCAAACCGACTCGTCACATAAAGGCGAATCTCTCGCTGTGACGAACGCGTGGTGGTGCATGCATGCCGCGCTGTGAGTGGTCGCCGCAGCGCGGCGTCTGTGTGGACGGAGCAAAGGCGGCGAGCGATGGATGAGGGCACGTCCGACTACACGGAGAACTGCATCATGGCGATTGGAGGAAATCTCGCCAAAGGCGAGACATGCGAGCGTATCGTAGATGCTGGTAAAAACTCGACAATTCCCCGGAATGGAGAAGACGCGGATCCACCCACCGTTGTGGGGAAAACGGCGAGCGTCATGGAAGCGAAGAAAAGACCAGGCATGGCTCAAGGGCCAAGAAAAGAAGGGCAATAATATGACGATGACCTTGACGTGAGCATGTCATTCGATAGCACTACGCCGTAGGCGGGCCTAGCGCTGAGAAGAGCATGCATTCGGCCGTTCTTGGGCAACGACGGATCGGCAAGCTCGGGCGTTGCCACCGACCAAAAATAACACTGACCAAAAAATCCCGAAAAAAAAAAGGAAACGCCAGAAAAATTCCCACGAGCAATCCAACGAGACGGGAAGCAAGGCAGCCCTCTACCAGGCGCCCTAACCTCCCCCAGCTACGACGTACATAAGCGACCGGTGACTGCAGGTCGGCTCGCGCCCGCCCGGCCACTCATAATGGTCACAGCAGCCCCGTGGCCGTCGGCGTTGGCAGAAAGCAGGCAAAGATGCCGAAGAGGGCGCAAACGGGGGTGGGGCGGCGGAGGGTTGCAGCACCAGCAGGCCGGTGGCGGCCCCGCCTGACGCACCTCTTCACGATGCATCCGACGGCCGCAGCAGCGCCAGCAGCGGCATCCCGAGAACTTCCGAGGGTTCTGCCCCGCGGGCGGCTGCCGCTTCCCCTTTGGACGGGGGGGAGACGTCTTGCGAGGTGCAGCGCTGCTGGGCGAGACACACGCTAAGCTAAGGGCCCGGGCCGATAAGCCGGCGCTGGCCAGAGACCGGCAATAGGAGGACGAGGCCGAGGAGGACGAGGCAAGGAGACAAGGAGACAAGGAGACAAGGAGCCGACAGGCTGCCATTCCCTTGGCCCTTTGGTCGGCGACCGTTCGCCCGCCGTGGCGATTTATGGCCATCGTGTCTATTTCGTGTCGAATTCGCTGTCTAATGATGGCCCCTCTACCAGAAAGAGGCAAGTCGGGCCGCGGCGTAATATGATAAGATAGTACGTATTTCTCGTTGTTTCCCTTATCTAATTTTTTTTTCCCCCTCAGTTCCTCCACACCCGGACAGCCTTGTCTTTGCCACCACTGGCCACGCGCTGGCCATCGGGGCTCCACTCCACGGCGTAGACTTCGTCCTCGTGGTGTGGCAGATCGGCGGCCAGCTTGGCTGCCCGCACGTTCCAGATCTTGACCGTAGCATCTTTGGAGCCTGTGGCCAGCAGGCGTGAGTCGGCTGACCAGGAGCACTGGTACACGGGGGCGACGTGGCCACGGAGCGTGCTCACGAACGAGCCATCCCTGGAGGTCAGGAGGGGAAGAGAGGGGGGGGGGGGGGG
>RQWE01000156.1:19581-51494 GCA_004028395.1 Leptographium galeiforme
AGAGAACGGGGGGAAGAAAGAGGGAATGTTCCGAGAAGAAACTCACTTTGCCCGCCAAATCTTGGTGTGGTTGTCCCACCCGGAGCTGGCAACAAAAAGCCCATCGGGCGAGAAGCTGACGTGGTTGATGGCCTTTTGGTGCCCGACCATGCGCGTCACCGGCTTGGTCGCCTGGTGCATCGGGTCCCAGAGGTACATGGTAAAATCGTCAGACGCCGACACGAGCCGCTCGCGCAGGGCGCCGTTGAGCGTGGCCGCCTTTTCAAACCGCTCGCGGGCCTTGGCGCGGCGCTCCGCCGCCGTCGCCGGCACCTCGCCCGTGTGGTCAAAGTAGCCCGTCCGCAGCACAAAGTCGGTCGACAGCGCCAGGTGGTTGACCCAGTGCGCGTGCGCCTTGAGCTCGTGCACGAGCGTGCCCCGGCGCGCGTCCCACACCCGCACCGTCTTGTCGTGCGACGCGCTGTACAGCAGCCCCGTGCCGCCCCAGCGCACGCTGCTGACGCTGCCGCGGTGGCCCGTCAGCACAAACTGGCAGCGTCCCGTGTTGGCCGCCCACACCCGCACCGTGCCGTCCTTGCTGGCCGTGGCCAGCTGCGGGCCGGGTCCGGACGAGTCCGGGTCATCGGCGCCCCCCTCCACCAGGTGAAAGGGCTCCCACGAGACCGCCAGCACCGGCTTCGAGTGTCCCGTCAGGGGCTTGCCCACCAGCTGGCCCGTCTCTCCGTCCCACACACCCACCGTGCCGTCCATGCTGCACGTCGCCAGCCGCGCCCCGTCCGGCGACCACGCCACCGCCAGCACCCACCCCCGGTGCTGCTTTAGCGTGTGCTTTGGCAGTCCCGTCTCCGCGTCCCATATGCGTGCCATGCAGTCCCCCGAACCCGTAGCCAACCAGCGGCCCCGCGAAGCCGGACTGAATGATACGCACAAAATCGGCTGGCCGTGGCCCGGCATCCGCTGCGCCAGCCGCGTCACGCTCTGCACCCGAAACACCGCCTGGGGCTCCGCCGCCAGTGTTACTGTCGTCTCAAAGGGGTTTTCGATCCCATGTGACAGCAGCAGCCCGTACAGGTCCGCCGGATACTGGTCCACCACCACGGCTGGGTCGCTGCCGGGGATGTGGATCCGGAATCGGTACGGCTGGAACTCATCCGCCTCTCGCCCCAGAAGTGTGTTTAGCAGCAGCGACACATTCTTTTCACTCGCATCTGCCATGTTGACCTCGATCACGTCTGCCATCTGCTGGCCGTCCGCGTCGACGAACCGTGCCTTGAACGAGCCATGGTCGGGCGCCTGGTTTGCCGTAATGTCCTGCTGTACTTTGGTCCGTTCGATCTGCTCGCGGCGCTGCCGTTTCGGCGGTGGCGGCACGAGAGTGGCCATTTTTGGGTCGTGCAGGGAAGTATCGTGGGAGGTGGCGTGGGGATGGATTGCGATGCGAGAAGTTGCACGAAGAAAGCCCTAGTTCGCGAACTTTTTTTCTTATCGCTATCTCTTATCGACTATCTCCTTACTATCTTATCGCAGGGCCCCACTGGTACTGCAATATTAACAGCATGCCAAGAGGCTGGTGGCGCGGAAATCCACAGTCGCCGAGCCGGATTTTAATGCGGTCGCCTACGAGTACAAGTACTCATCTGAATACAGTGGCGGCTGCTGCTAAAAAGCCGTCACGAGACCCTGCGCAATCATGCTGGGCCAGCTGAAAACCGGTATGGAATCGCCGTAGGGCCCACTCCCTAGCGCCTACGACTTTCATTGTCGTAGCTTCGCCCCGCCACATTATGATTCGTGAGGCTGGCTGCAACATGTGGTCAGTAGACGTCATGTCCATCGGCAGCGGCCGCAGCTTTGTGGCTTGGAGACCCAGTATGACTGCGAGTATTGCCATCTCGCCTCGAGCAGCACGTCTCATGGACGAGAAAGCGTACCGCCGTGCCAAGGCATGGTGGGCATTGGCCCAAAGTTTGATGAGATCGTAAGCGTCTTGGCATCTCTAATCCGCAGTTTTTCTCATTTTCTCTTTTTTTTTTTGTCGCCGTACCTTAGCGCCGGCAGTGCTGACTGAAGAGCGGCTCCCTCCTTGCGCTCGCTCATTGTCGCCTCATTGAGGCGTCCCAAGACGTGTCAAGCTGTTGTAAGCTTTGTACAAAAAAGCTTGTCACCGCCCCAGTCAACTACTCCAACTTTGGCCTTGCCCACCAGTTTCTGCGTCGTCCACCGTCGACGCGTTTCTCTCCCGGCTTTACACCCCTGCCAAGATGCGTATGTTGCCGTTTTGCGCCTAACAACAGAAACAAAAATAACAACACTGACCCTGTGCTGCGCAAAACAGATCGCATCCGTACTTGGGCGCGCCAAAAAGCTCATGGCCCCGAACCTTTGGTCGCCGAGAGTCGTCGCACCGCCGTTCATCGAATCCGCTCAGACCAATCAACCCAGCCAACTGCCCAGACGGCTGCCGTTCCATTAGAAGATGTACTCGTACCTTCGGAAGTGCCCGCCGCCGAGAGCGCCAGCGAGAAGCCGACGGTGGCCAAGCCCAATGTCGCTATTCGTTTCTGCCTCACATTCAAGGACATTGTCTGCTCCAGCATCATCAATGTCCTTCTCGTCTTCGTTCCCGTCGGCATTGCCGCCCACTTCGCAGACATGTCCGCTGGCATTATCTTTGGCATGAATGCCATTGCTATTATCCCTCTGGCCGGCCTGCTGAGCCATGCAACTGAGAGTGTGGCAAAGCGTATGGGCGACACCATCGGAGCCCTGATGAACGTCACCTTTGGCAACGCAGTCGAGCTGATCATCTTGTGCGTTCCCTCTCCTCTGTTTACCTTTTTGGTGTTATTGAACGGTTGCTAACACATTTACAGCATGTAAGACCACGTTGGATTACCGTATTGCTTTGGACGTGTCTTCTAACTAAAACCGCGGTTCTACAGCATTGCTCTTGTCAAAGTATGTCCATCGCTAATCGACCTTGATGACTTCGCTAACGTTACAGAATGAAATCCGCGTTGTTCAGGCGTCGCTGGTCGGCTCTATCCTCGCAAACCTGCTGCTGATTCTGGGCATGTGCTTCTTCCTCGGCGGCCTCCGTTACCGTGAACAGGTCAGAAACCATTGTCTCCGCAGATACAAACAAGTTCTAACCTCTCCAGATTTACAATAGCACTGTCACCCAGATGAGCGCATGCCTGCTGAGTCTGAGCGTGAGCAGCCTACTGCTTCCTGTAGGAACCCTCGCCTATCCAGCTTCTCGGAGGCCTTACTAACTCCACCTAGACCGCTTTCCACGCCTCGTTCAATGACACCGCCGATGCCGACGCCAAAGTCGTCAAGGTCAGCCGAGGAACAAGTGTCGTCTTGTTGCTGGTCTACCTGCTGTATTTAGTCTTTCAGCTCAACTCACACGCCTACATGTACGAATCGACACCGCTAGAGACCATTCAGCGAGAATCTCTCCCTGGCCCCGCTGCCGGCTACTTCAACTCGTCGTCCAGCTCCGAGTCGTCCTCGTCCAGCTCCGACTCCGATTCGGACCAGTCTCATAGCAACACTCACCGCATCAAGCGTGCGATCAGGAAGGGCAAAAACAAGATGCGCAACCGCTCGTCGTCCGACGATACCGCTACAGTAACTTCCCCGGCTTCGCCATCTGGTCCGACTGCTGTATCGCCCGCCGATGCCGACACGGCCAACAACGTCCAGTCTCCAACAGTCGATGCTGAAACCGCAGACGACGAAGGAGACGGACTGCCGGAAACTGCCCCACGCCAGAAGCGGAAACATAAGCACAAGAAGCATCACGCCGCTCGTTCTGACGTTGAGGGCGCCGTCGCTGGTTCAGATGCAAAACCGTCGTCCTCCGAGACACAGGTCCACCGTGTTGACTTCGCCTTGGGGCCAGACACTGAAGCACAAACCGAGTCGCGCCCAAAACCCTTTTCCCTGCGCACTCTGGCCAATCCCTCTGTTCTGTCAAAAGCATTGTCCGTGAACGTATTCAACTCTAACCCTCAGGGCGAAGGCGCAGCTCAGCGCCCTCCGCCAAGCACGTCCCATGCACGGACGGCGATCCCGCAACCACAGCTCCGCCGCACCGCTTCCGTGCCGGCCGATGACCGCACATACAATGTCGCTCCAGGCGCCTTCCCCCCGATTGTCCCCATTATTGTCAACAGGACGCCAAAGACCGCCCTCGCTGGCGAGGATGGTGACGATGAAGAGGAAAACATTTCTCGGACGACTGCCGTCATGCTGCTGCTTATTTCTACAGGCCTAGTTGCCCTTTGTGCCGAGTTCATGGTGGGTTCCATCGACGCTCTCGTGAAAGAAGAAAGCGGCCTGTCAGAAGCCTTTATCGGCCTGATCATCCTGCCCATCGTGGGCAACGCTGCCGAGCACGTCACCGGTGTCACTGTAGCCATGAAGAACAAGATGGACCTCGCTCTCGGTGTGGCCTTGGGTTCGTCTATCCAAATCGCCCTGTTTGTCACTCCCATCGTTGTCATCCTCGGTTGGATCATGGATAAGGACATGAGCCTCTACTTCACGCTGTTCGAGACAGTCAGCATGTTTGTCTCGGCTTTCATTGTCAACTTTCTCGTTCTCGACGGCCGCAGCAACTACCTAGAAGGCGCCCTCTTGTGTGCTGCCTACATCATAATAGCGGTGGTGTCCTTTTTCTATCCCAATTCGGATGCGGCCAGTTCTCTGGGTGGTGGTTCATAACCAGCGGTTTCTGTCCTTTTCAAGTCATATACCCTGGAAGCTGGGTTTCTTTTTTCTCAGAAAATATCAAGTCACTTTACATCAAAATAAGTTGCATAATAAATAATTTGCCATTTAGATCGAGAAAAACTTTATTTGTCCTATGCTCTCGAAAGTAGGTTATTTCGCGATGAGTCCCGCAGCTTTTCCTGCTTGATATTGTAGGTACGCCGTCGTATTTCCAGTTGAAAACGGCTCAATGGTCTAGTGGTATGATTCGCGCTTCGGGTAATCCCCTTTACATCACAATGTAAAATGTGCGAGGTCTCGGGTTCGATCCCCGATTGAGCCCCTTGATGTTTTCTTTTTGCCCCTTTACAATTTTCGGTATTGAATCATAAGGTCTCTTCAACACTCCGAAATCCCTTTTACAAAAATGAATACTATCGCTTCATTGAATTCACCTGCTGTTGTAGTTTGTTGTCGCTTTATTCGCGCAAAGATTCGTCTATGGCGCTGTCCCGTCGCACTTGCCGTTCATAGATGTTAGGAACTCTAGAAGGCAAATCACCGTACCTTCCTTGAGTGTACTCAATGGGACTCTCATTAATTCTGCTCCTTTCTCGCTTCATCTCAAAATACACGACACGTATTAAATGCTCTCGGGCACGATGACTCTCGGGATTTCCGGACTTGGTGTTAACCCATCGCAACACTCTGTGGGGCGGGTGGGTGCTTCTACGCAGCCTCACCAGCATTCAAGAATTCGACGAGCTGGAACGCAGGTCCAGTCCAGAGTCAGCGGTACCCAGCGACCGCCATTCTCAATTGGACCACAAGAGAACCGCGGCGTCATATGTGCCGTCTGCGACTCGCACAATGTAGGCCGCTCAATCGGTCTTGCCTTCATCAACATTCCCATCGCCGAGGCTGTGATCACGGACGTCAGCGACACCCAGTTCTATCCAAAGACGGTCCACAAAATTCAAGTTATGGAGGCATCTACAATCCTTATGCCCACAACATCATCGTCTGACGCTGGCCTGGCCCTTCGATCGCATATCGAGGCGGAGATGCACAGCGTGCCAATCGTTCATACCGCCAAGTCGGACTGGTCAAAAGTAGAGGGAATGCGCCGAATCCAGGATGTGACTGTTCGATCAGATCATCTAGCAATCGAGCTTGCCCTCGAGGAGAGCTTTTATGCTGTCTGTGCCTTTTCTGCGGTGAGACACGGAGTGGGCTGGGATATGGTTAGCGTGCACGTTGTTATTAACACACGCAAGGCTATGAAGTACATTCAGGACGAGTATGACTTCACGTTTGACAAGCATTCCGTCCGACTAAAATATCAGCCCCCCGCCAATGTGATGATGATCAGTCTTCCTACGATACACTCTCTTGAGCTTCTCGAAAATGCCCACCTGGCGCACTCCCGTGACTGTCTTTTCGGGCTCCTGAACCGGACATTGACGCCGATGGGGTCACGCATCTTGCGAAATAACATAATTCAGCCTTCAACACAGCCGTGCATCCTAGAACGACGCTTTAATGCTGTGGGAGAGCTTTCCAGGACTGATAGCACGTTTTTTAAAGTTCAAGATGGTCTGTATCGTATGAAGAGGATGTTCTTTTCTTAAGCTTATGAAACTAACTAATTCAGCCCTCCGTGTGATGAAACCTTTAGGAGACATTGAGCAATTGATCACTAAGGTAAGATTGAATTCAAATTACACTGCAAACTGTGACCAACTTTCGTGCTAGTTGGCCATTCTTCCGAAAGATGGATCTGTGTACGAAGCCGAACAGGCCATCAACAATATTTTGAGGCTCAAGAGTTTCCTCGCTGCCGAGCCCGAATTTTCCCAGTCGATGTCAGAGGTGACCTCGGACCTCCTGCTTGGAATCCGTGAGAGTTGCAGGCCAGAGCCGGCGGAAGAACTGGTGCGGATCATTGATCTCACCATCGACCATCATGCTTCATATGCTACGAAGCCTCTCGAGTTGCGAAACCAAAGAGTGCATAGCGTGAAGGTACGCCGATTGACTTTGCCGCCACGCTGCTGAACTCACAGAATGTCTCTGACAATGCGTTAGCATGGGGTGTCGGCAAGTTTAGATATTCAGAGAAAACTCTACGAAGACTTCACACAAAAGGTTCACGACTACACAAACAGTCTCGAAGGTGATTTGTCTCCTCTTTGAGTTTGTATTTTTACTAATACCTTGTAAGGCGAGCTGGGAGTCAAGATATCGTTGAAATATGGAGATTCTCGCAAATTCTACTTACGGGTGCAAGCAAAAGACTTTGGCCGCCGAGGCCCACCGGCAACCTTTATCAACCAAACCAGGTCGAAGGGGAGTGTCGATTGCCAGACGTTGAAGCTTGTGCAGTACAATGAACAGATCAATCGAGCAGTAGAAGGGGCGGTAGGTGAAAGCGACAAAGTGATTCGAGAACTCCTGTGCAGCATTCGTCCGCACGTCCATATTCTGCACCAGTACTGTGAAAGCATTGCTGTTGTCGACATGCTAGCCGCATTTGCTAGTCTTGTAAGAACACACCGCTACGTCCGACCAGCGTTTCAAGACACTGTCTTCAGCTTGACAGAAGCCCGACATCCTATCATTGATTTTGTCAGTAGGGTATTCACATGTGGCATTTTCCAGGGCTGACATTCCTGTAGCATGGCGCCAACAGATGTGTCCCAAACGACTATTTCGTCACGGAAGAAAGCCGATTTCACATTATTACTGGACAGAACATGAGCGGCAAGAGCACATACATCAGGGCTATCGCAATGCTTCACATAATGGCACAAATTAGGTGTTTTGTACCGGCAGAAACAGCACGCCTACCAATATTGCACAACTTGTTCGCCCGGGTGTCAACGGATGATATTCTCGAGGCTAGTCTATCGACATTTTCTGTCGAGATGAGGGAAATGGCCTTTGTTTTGAGGTTGGAAATGGTGTGCAGTCCGGGCAAGGCAAGTTCGAGACAGGCTGACAATGGAGGACAGAAACGTGAACAGCAAGAGCTTGGTTATCGTTGACGAGCTCGGGAGGGCGACCAGCACACGGGATGGACTGGCCATCGCGACGGCCATATCAGAGGCGCTTCTTCAGAGCGGAGCAGTTGTGTACTTTGCAACGCACTTTTCGGAACTGGGTATGAAGGCGTGGGTATCGGTGTGGTGAAAAGAGAAAGGCTGACCGTTCCCGCAAACGTAGCAAAGGGTCTTGCGAACCGCATTGGTGTAACAAATCGACACCTAAAAACAGAAACAGCGTTGGCGCCACCTGGAAGCGGCGAAGGGCCGATGACGAAGATGCTATATCGGGTGCACGAAGGAGCGGAGACGGAGGAGCGTTACGGCATTGCTCTGGCGCGGGCGGTTGGGTTTCCACAAAGGTTCCTTGCCAAGGCCGAGTCTGTTGCAGAGTCGTTGCGGATGCAGGCCCGCGCCAACCGGACAGACGAACACGAGCTCGAGGAGGCGCGACGGCAGAAGCTGGTGACGCGATTCGTGAGGCAACTGAGGCTGGGACAACAAAGCCAGGCGGGGGATGAAGAGTTGTGGAGGTACCTGAGGGAGGTGAATGCCGGGTTCTGGGCCAGCATGCTGGAGGAGGTGGAGACAGAGGAGGGCGAGGAGGGCGAGGAGGGCGAGGTGGGCGAGGAGAAGGATGACAGCCGCGAGACTGGACGCGAGCTGGCAGCTCTCGAGGACCTCGACAGTGAGCAAGGAAAAGGCGACAGCTTACTGTGGGATTGAGTAACAATTGGCAGACAATACAAGTAAAGACATACATGGTATTCTATGTGGTATATGGACGCAAACCTCCAGCAAGGGATTTAGATACAAGGGTAGTTTTAGGGAAACACAAGGCGTATTACATTGAGCGTACAAGTTGTAGGGAGGCACAAGAAAGAATCAGTCGGTGTTGCCCTCGACGGGGCCGGACTCGTCGCGCCAGATGTGAGTGTCGCCGAGGCTGATGGAGCTGGCGGAGCTGCGGTCGGGGGTGCTATGGCCGTTCCCGTTGGGGACGAGGTCGAGACCGGCGAGGGTGGGAATGTCATCGGGGCTGCTGTCGACGGGGACGAGCGGCGGCGGATCATGATAGATCCACGGTTGCTCGAGGCTAGGGTGACATTAGAACAAAGGCCTGCAAGGGTGTGCGGAATGAAAATAGACAATTAGGGGGGGACTCACGGAACGACCATGCTGGGATTGACAAAGGCGGTGGCCTTGTCGCGGGCATCGTTGAGGGTGCTGGTACGGCGGAGACGGCGGCGGCGGGCAAAGGTGAGGTTGCCGAGGCCGTTGTGGAGTTCGTCGTCGGACAGCGGCGAGGAGTCGCCGTCGCGGCGGACGCTGAGGAGGGCGATGTTGTGGGTGAGCGGCTCAAAGTGGGCGCGGAAGTAGTACATGTACCAGACGGTAAAGATAAAGAGGGGGATGACGAGCGTGGCCTGGACATAGGCCTTGTTGGCGCTGAGGTAGCCGGACATGGTCAGGTGGAAGACGGCGAGGCCGAGCAGGATGCGGTAGCAGATGATGCGCCAGGCGCCGCCGGTGGCGTGCTGCGGCTGGTCCATGGCGTAGAGCAGCTGGTACTTGTAGGTGAGGGCGCCGAGGGCAAAGTAGGCGGAGCCGAGGGCGAGCACGAGGATGCCGCGCGGGAGGACCGAGTAGACGAGGCAGAGGATGAAGACGAGCAGGGCGGTCGGCAGGAAGAAGCCGTAGGAAAAGGTCGGCGGCAGGGCGACGGCGGCACGGTCGCGGGGCGTGCGCGCGGCGAGACGGGCCATGGGGTAGAGGGCGACGGAGCCGAACTCGAGCAGGCGAAAGGGAAACAGGCCGAGGCCCTGCAGCATGATAAAGTTGAGGTAGAAGATGCTGAGGCGCTGGACCTCGCGCGCGAGCGCATAGGCAATGTAGGTCGTGTCGTGCAGGCTGTCGCGCAGGACGGCCCAGATGCCGGTGGCGGTGCCAAAGACGGTAAACACGAGGAAAATGTTGAAAAAGGTGAAGAAAAAGTTCTTGCTGATGATCGACAGCTCCACGTCGCCGCGGCTCAGCATGCCCTGTCGGTACGACAGAAACTCGTACAGGTACGGCACCGCCACGTTGAGCAGCGACACGACGGCGGTCGGCAGGCCCGTCTGCACGAGCGCCTTGGTGATGCCGTGCTGCGACAGGGTCCGGGCCAGGGCCGGGGCCCACTTTTGGATGGTGCAGAGACTCAGCAGTGACGCCAGCGACGCCACCGGCACCAGCCACACGACCGACAGCACCGTGATGAAAATGGTAATGATCCACGCCCGCAGCCGCCGCTCGGTGCGTGTCGCATACGTGTTTGGCCACAGCACGTCCGACGGCGACGGCGCCAGGCGCGCCAGCAGCTCGCCCGGCCGCGGGTCCAGCACCGCCTGGATGGCCATCTGGCAGGCCGCGACCGAGTCCATCGTGACAAAGGCCAGGTCCGTCGCCTCGTACTCGTGCTGCCGCGCCGCCACGATCTGCTCGTCCAGCTTCCGCAGCTGCTCGCTGTAGTGGTCGAGCGCGTCTGTCGTGCGGCTGCGCAGGCCCAGCGGCCCGTACCAGATGCGTACCTGGGGGCGGCGGCGCATGAGAGGGGCCTCGTCACGTGTTTCGCCGAGGAGGGCTTCCGTGTCTTCGTCATTCGTCTCGGCTTCAGCGGCGTCGGCTCGCCGCTCCTGGCGCACCGGCTTCTCCGCCACGTAGGCGCTCCACGTCTCTTCGAGTGTCTGCAGCAGCGGCTGCCGCCGGGCCACCAGCTTGTCCAGCTCGCGCCAATTGCGGCACACGGTGACGCTGTCGACGCGGCC
The DNA here is from genome assembly GCA_004028395.1 of Leptographium galeiforme. Classification (NCBI taxonomy): domain Eukaryota; kingdom Fungi; phylum Ascomycota; class Sordariomycetes; order Ophiostomatales; family Ophiostomataceae; genus Leptographium; species Leptographium galeiforme. Next base: position 30,155 of record RQWE01000156.1, read on the forward strand.
GATCTCGAGCTTCTCGATCAGCGTCTTGATCTTGTCCTCGGTACGGAACTCCTTGGGGATGCCCGACAGCCGAAAGGTGCGGTCGGTGACGGTCGTCTGCGAGCCGAGGTACTCCTGGCGGACCTTGATGACACGGAAGGTCTCACGGTTCATGAACCAGTAGGTCAAAAAGGTGAAGAAGTAGACAAAGACCAGGTAGGCCCAGAGATGGCCCTTGGCGCGGTTCCAGCTGTCGTCCCGGTTTGGGTCGTCGTCGATGGCGACGGAGGCACGGTAGGCTGGGTACTGAAACAGCTGGGTGACGTAAGACGCAATGATTTTCGGGTCGTCGACAAAGTGACGGTTGATGGGCTCGAGGACGACGGCGGCGAAGAAGGACATGACGGCGAAGAGCTTGAAGCTCATCTTGAAGAAGGCTAGGAACTGGCGGGGGGGTCAGCGTTTCTTCCATCCTCTTGGCCGTCTCCATCCCCACAACAGGCACCCACCACAAAGGCATCCAGGCCGGCAGAGGCCAGCACCTGGTCATCGGTAATGTTATACAGCACCGGCAGCCAGCCGAAGAAGGAGTCTGGCAGCACAGGCAGCGCGACCGAGGCGTCGGCCGTCTGGCGCCGCGCCGCGTAAAGCGACTTCCATCGTGGTCGGAGGATCTGATGGTTAGCGGGTCAAGGCGGAGAGCATGGACAAGGATCACGATGAACTCACGCAGAACGACAAGAAGGCAAAGATGCCCAGTCCCAGCGATATCACCAGCTGCACCTGTATGTCCTTGTTGCCGGGCGCAATGTAGACATCGCCGGGACACTCGTCTGTGCGATTCGAGAAGAGGGCCGTGTCCATAGCTGGCGAGTCTGCATCCATGTATGAAGCAGATGGAGAATTGGGCCGCGTAAACATTTCGCGAGTGACGTTGTGTGGGGCCATTGCTGAATCATCATTTCGCTACGTGCACTGTGTACTTGTACGGAGCACTCGACCGCCGTACAGGCCCAATCTAAATCTACTCGGGTAATAATCTGTCCTGCCATCCAACCCCGACTATGTAGATCGATGTCAACATCCAACTTTCCGCCCCTCGACCCCTCCTAAATCCGTACCGGTTGCTTCTTTTGTGGCACGTACGATGCGTGGGCCTCCACAAGCGCGTTCTTGCAGGGACGGCCGCACAGAAAGTCGTCGAGGTTCTGCATCGTGCCGGCGGCGATTTCGGTCAGGGCCTCCTCGGTGAAAAAGGCCTGGTGGCCACACACGATGACGTTGGGAAAGGTCATGAGGCGCATGAGCTCGTCGTCGTCGATAATGTCGCCAGAGTGGTCGTCGTAAAAGAGGCTACCCTCGCTCTCGTACACGTCAAGCGCGAGCCCGCCGAGCCGGTGTTCCTTGAGCGCGGCAATGACGGCGCGCGTGTCGATGAGGCCGCCCCGCGACGTGTTGACGAGCAGGGCGCCGGGGCGGACGTGGGCGAGCGCGGCGGCGTCGATAATGTGGCGCGTCCCGTCCGTCAGCGGGCAGTGCAGGCTGATAAAGTCGCACTGCGGGAGCAGCTCGGCGAGGGAGTCGCAGAGGTTGTTGTCGTCGGGCTTGCCCATCTGCTGGATCTCGTCGCGTGCCTCGTCGCTGGCGTACGGGTCGTACGCCAGCACGCGGCAGCCAAAGCCCCGCGACAGGATGCGCGCCGTGGTCAGGCCGATGCGCCCCGTGCCGACGATGCCGACCGTCTTGCCCAGCAGCGTGCGGCCGAGCAGGCCGTCGAGGCTAAAGTTGCCCTCGCGCACGCGGTTGTAGGCGCGGTGCGTCTGGCGGTTCAGCGTCTGCAGCAGCGCCACGCTGAACTCGGCCACGGCCTCGGGCGCGTACGACGGCACGCTCGCCACAAAGAGGCCCAGCCGCACCGCCGCCGCCAGGTCGACGTTGTTGTGGCCCGCGCACCGCAGCAGCACGGCACGCACGCCCGCCGCTGCCAGCGCCTCCAGCACCGCCTCTGGCAGCCCGTCGTTGACAAACACACACACCGCCGCCGCCCCGTGCGCCAGCTCGACCGTGTCGGCGCAGAGGGCAAAGTCGTGGAACACGAGGGCGATCTCGGGCGCGTAGCCGTCGCCGTTGGTCTGGTTGCTGTGGGCCTGGTCGTCACCGTTGGCCGCCTGTCGTAGAGCGAGCGCAGCCGTCAGATACTTCTTGTCGTACGGCTTCGCCGAGAAGACGGCTACCTGGATGGCCATGTCGTTTTGCAAAGCGCGTAGAAATTCTTCCAAGTAAAGTAGGGAGTGATGAGGGAGCGCAAGTATGGCCGAATGCAGGAACAGAAACCTCTTGTCAGATGCTGCTAAACGCTGGGCATCGCTGCTTATCAGCTCCAGCGCCCTTGGCTACTAAGCCCCAACCCATCCTCTTTGTGCACCATTATTACGCATCTCGTTGCTTATTGCGGACCAATAACAGGCCGCTACTGCGTACCAAGGTGTTGCCCAGGCTGCAGGTGGGGTGAAGCTGCCAAGTAAAATGAGGACAGTTCATTCTAATCGTCCCAAAAGTGCTGGCGAGGCCGATGAACACGTGGAAACCTGTCAAAGCCCCAGAAAATCGGCTGATGCCACAGCCTCGTTCTCCTATTCAGAGTCAGAGTTTAGTCTTCAGCTAATGTCGCCGATAACGCACGTGGCAATTTACATCCGTGCAAGCCAGCAGGAGAAGATACGAAGAAAGTATTTTTGCCCGTTACGCTTATTACTATTGCGTCTGAAATGAAAGTGTTACGTCGTAGTGGAACGGAGCGGTCGCATTTCAGGATGTCAAAACCGTCGTCGCATTTCGACAACACCGGCGACATACCGTTACTCGAGCATATCTTGCAGAAGAAGACTGACAAGAAGTTGGCGTGATGTCGGCTTTTTAGCTTTCCCCGTGAGTGCGAGTAAGATGCTGTATTTCGCCCCATTTTACTGGCCGCATTGCCCATGGGGAATGGCGGCCAGGTTGTGGGGCCCTATTGCTGCAGGAGGAGCCCTGTATTAAAACCCAACCGATTGCTGTAAAAAGTGGAAACGTGATCATGGTGCCATTCGTTGCCCTTCTCTTTTGACCGACTTCACTTTCGGCCCCAAGTGCCAGCCAGCCATTACAAAGCGGCCCGACCCCACGCCGATGCCGCTTATGTTTCTTGATCCTCTGAATAAACACGGGCCACACTTTTCTTCGCTTCAGTTTCGTTCTTTGGCGTATCAGAGTGGACCGATGAGCACCTTTGATTGGCCTCGCTCTTCACTGCTGGCGTCTCGTCAGGTCCAATAGGGACATTGAGGCCGCACACCTTGGCCTGCCAACCTGGAAGTGCCCAGTGGCCGTTATTCTGTATAGAGAGGAGCCATGTTTTCCCTTGACGGGGCGTGGACCGCCTCGTCTCTGTGGGATGTACTCTTTCACCTACCCTCTGCCCTTGAATCCGCCGTGCTGTCGCTGTCGTCTCGCGTGATTTTTTTATCGACCGCCTTCTCACTTGCCGTCTCAAACACAGCGCCTCTGGTCTCCCTAAAGAACGGCACCTACTACGGTGTCTCCAGCCCCAGCTATGGCCAGGACTTTTTTCTGGGAATGCCCTACGCGCAGCCGCCCGTTGGCGACCTCCGCTTTCGTACCGCGCAACCGCTGAACACCTCCTGGAGCGGCCTCCGCAACGCTACCGAATACTCGCTCCAGTGTTTCGGCTATGGCCCCGACCAATGGCTACTGGGCAATCTCGTGTCCGAAGACTGCCTCACAATCAACGTCGTCCGTCCTAGCAACGTGGCCGCGGGCGACAATCTCCCGGTTGCCGGTATGTCCCCTATCTCTCCTCGGTAGCCTTGCCATCCTCTCGCTGACCTCCTCGCAGTCTGGATCCATGGTGGAGGCTTCTTCGAGGGTGGAAGCAGCGATCCCCGCTACAACCTATCCGACTTTGTAAAGCAGTCGGTCCTCCTGGACAAGCCCATTGTCGCCGTCAGCATGAACTACCGACTGGCAGCCTGGGGCTTTCTCAGCGGCAAGCAGGCGGCCTCGGAGGGCATCCTCAACAATGGCTTCCGTGACCAGCGTCTCGCCCTACATTGGGTCCAGGAAAACGTGGCCGCCTTTGGTGGCGACCCGGCCAAGGTGACCATATGGGGCGAGAGCGCCGGCGGTAACAGTGTTGGCACCCACCTGATCGCCTACGGCGGGCGCGACGATGGCCTTTTCCGCGCCGCCATTAGCGAGAGCGGCAACCCGACGCCGTTTGCGCGCTACCGCACCCCGGCGGAGTGGCAGCCCGTCTACGACGAAATCGTGGCTGCGGCCGGCTGTGCTGACGACGACAACACAACCTCTGCCGACAGCTCGCTCGCCTGTCTGCGCAGAGTGCCGGCCTGGACCCTCAGCAATATCTTCAACTCGTCCGTGACCGCCAACGCGACATACAGCCAGACCCTCGATGACGATTTCATTCCAGAGAGTGCAAGCGCACTGCTACAACAAGGCAAATTCGTCAGGGTGCCCTACCTCACCGGCACCAACTTTGACGAGGGCACCAGCTTCACGCCGCCTGGCATCAACACTACCGCCCAGTTCCGCGACGCCGTTGCTGAGTTCCTGGCTGACGCCAACGTCTCCACGGCCGCTGTCCTCGACACTCTCGATGCCCTCTACCCCGACATTCCCTTCATCGGCATTCCGGCCACACTGCACGGCCGGCCCCCCGCTACGGCGGCGCTCGGCCTGCAGTACAAGCGCATGTCGTCCTTTGCCGGCGACTGGTTAATGCACATGGCCCGCCGCCTAGCCGCGCAGGCCTGGGCCCAGTACAGTGTTTCCTTGTTTAGTTACCGCTTTAACGTCGTGGCCAACGGTCAGACCGCTGCCGGTGGCTGCGGCCACTTTGCCGAGGTCCCCTTTGTCTTTTACGACATGCACGGCCGCGGCTATAGCACCGTCGGCCGAGCAAACCCCTTTGCTGGCAAGCCAGCGACGTACCGGCATGTTGCCAACATCATGTCGCGGCAATGGATCAGCTTCATCCACCACCTAGACCCGAACCATTCAGGAGGTGAGTTGGTATATTTGTATCCTGTTGCTTTTTGTCTCTTACTAATTCGCCAGCCACTGATGTTTACTGGCCCACATACGAGCTTGATAACCCGCAAAACTATGTTTACGACGTCAACGTCACCGGTTTGACCTATATCGAGCCGGACTCGTTCCGGGCGGAGGGAATTGATTATCTCATAAATAATATTGTTACATATGGCCGCTAAGTAGAAGACAGCAACAGTTCACTGTGAACTGGGTACTCTTGGGGTGATGGACGCACATTGTTGCGGATGTAATGTTGGCACATGACTGGTCGGACCGCAAGATAGTGGTCGGCTGGAATCGCTGTCATTGAGTACACGAACACAAAAAAACGAGGCAAGATCAAAGTGTCAAAACCACTCAACTGAAAAATTAAAGGGGAAAAAATAAGTACGTCAATTCTCGGAGAATCCCCTTTTCAAGGGGAAACAACTATCCTGTGGTCTCCTTGTGACGAATAGGTTATATAAAAGCACTGTGTGAGGTAATCATTACAACGCAATACAGTACGAATGGCCCAGTTGGATGAGACCCTTGACACTCCTGACCCTTTATCCCTCCCTCCGTAATTGGCAGTAACGACTTACGGCCGAATTTCGTTGCACAAGAATGGCTATATTTTAGTCTACCCATATATTTCCATTTCTCTCTTCAACAGATAACTTTACATTGCTGCTCTTCGACCCCAATGCTATAATCCTCATCGCTTGAAAGCCTCCGTCTGTTGTTCACTCATATCGTTGTTATCATCATGTTTTCTTCGCCGAAGAAGTTCGAGCCATCAAGTTTGGATAATGCGTGTGCTAGCCTAGATATCGACCATCTACGGGGAAGCGGCTCGACGGTTTCCCCTCCCCCACAACCTCTTAACCTTGGCCAAAGCATCCGCCGGATGCTTCAGTCGACTTTGCAGCAAAATAGCTCGATCGGGACCCGGTCTCTTGGGGCAATCGAAGCCACCCTCACAATCTCAATGGACAATTCATATGACCTCGACGTACTCGGTGATGATATCGATCCGGAAGACCTCTTCAAGGAAATGACTCACAACAGGGCTGAGATGTGCAAGATAACCCACAATTCGTCAACAGAAACCGAAGCTGCCTTCGAAGAACACTTGCTGGATATTTTTGCGAGGATGGTTTTCGGTTCAAATGCCGTCGAAAATGCCGGCTCGGGACTCGATGTGACCAAGAAACTCTGCCATGCCATATTCGAGGGAGAGAACGTTCCCGACGAAGTCGAAGAGCCGGATGAGGAATACGCGGCCATTAAAGAAGATTTAGTGCGGCGGAGCTTGCCATCTGGAGCGGAGTTCACCTTAAGGAGTTGGCTCGAGATTACCGAGCATGCAAAAGCGGCCCGCCACATCATAAATGAACTCTGTATCGAGGGCAAGGATCTCTCCGAGAAAATCATTCTCGGCACACACCGGATCTTGACCAAGGTTAATACGGAAGATGGCCTTCACTGGACAGAGTACAGTGGTGACTACAGGAAGGAACCTGTTCGTTGCGGCTTGACAGAGTTTGTGAAACCATCCATGGTTCCATCAGCTATGGCCCAGATGATTGCATCCATGAAAAAGGATCTAGAGACGGCGAGCGCCACCTCCAAAATCGATCCCATTGTCTTTGCATCCAAGTACTGCCACAAGTTTGTCAACATCCATCCTTTCATAGAAGGAAATGGCCGGACGTGTCGGTTGATTCTTAATGCCCTTCTTTTGAATTATGGTGGGGGCTTGGTGTGTATTGGCGAGCAAGAGGATGACCGGCAAAAGTATCTCGAGATCGCCGCTGAGGCCTCCATGTCTGAGGCCTCCATGTCTGAGGCGAGCCAAACTGATGAGTTCGAAGACGGTGAATTTGGAGCTCCAAAGTATTACAAGAAACTGGCGTCGTTCACTCTTAAACATTTTACGGAGAACCTGAAGAGCCTGCTAGCAGTCTTGGAGCACGACCATGACAGAAGTGAAGTCTCGTCATAGGGGGATGATTGTATTGTAATTTTGATTTACGAAATTGAAGAAAGATAGATGGATTAGAGAAAACAGCAAGAACGAATCCTCCAATAAGACGATATTGGAGGAATACAAGTGTGAAGAGACGACATATAAAAACGTGCAGATGAAAGATGAAAGAAGACGGAAGAAAGACAAAAGACGATGGAAGAAAGAAAAAAAAAGCAAAATAGTATTAAAAGATGGAACAATAAGAGACTAAGTAAGGGCGAGATCTAGCGGCAAATTTTGCGCAGAATGCGCCAAGTATAGGGAGCTCGTCATGCAGTGTTTACCACTTTTAACAGCCCGCGGCCTCTAATAGGCGCCGTGCGCTTTTAAAGCGTGAAGCACTTAAACAATTCTAAATGACGACAAAAAGACGGCGGCGAGCAGAGTCCCTAATTAGACAAACGAAGAGATACAGACCTTAAAGGCCGGCCTCGATTAAAAAGTGCAAATGCGGGAGCGGGAGTGGGTGTAGGTGTGCGGCTGGTACGTTCTGCGGCACAAGCTAACGCACGTATGGCGGGCATTTTTTGACTACAGTAAGACTTGGTAAATCCCTACGTGCTAGGCGCTTCCGGGGCATTTAGGTACAAAAAATATCTTCCTTCTATCGATTAAGCATCGCGAGAAGTATTTGCCTTTTTTGTCTTTTTTTCCTTATACACACTGCTTAGTAGAGTAGCTTATGCGAGTCTCTTATTTTACTGGATTTTGTCTGGCCAACAAAAACATTCTTTGTGAATGCGCCATGGTAAAAGGGCGAACGGCAAAAAAAATGGTAGCTTCTCTTTGAGATATCGCGTGTCATCCTTAGTGCAGGGGCCATGCTAATCTTCTCTGTCTGTAAAGTTTGTTAGCAGCTGGACTCGAATCTCGGACCTAGCGGGTAGAAACGTACATCGTTTTAAATTGACCAAATGCCCGAAGGCGTTTAGAATGACGCTTAACACAAATTATATAGCTTAGGGGGTCACAAAAAATCGGGGCCGCCCCACTTGAAGTGCGTGCGACAGCGAAAAGTCTGGCCAACAGGGAAGGCAGTCCGCCCGACCTCTTCTAGGTGGCTTTATTGGCGCGTTGCTAGCGATGTCGTACACTTCATATGCTTCTGTTCTCGACTGTCGTGCACAATTTTTCTAGGCTACGGTGGTGACGGGACATCTCATTTGGTATCGGACATGCGCACCTCGAAGCGGGAAAAGGGTACGTGGACCACACTATGCAAGGTTGTTTGGAAAGCGATCAGAAAAGTGGCCTGCAATCGAATCACATTCGATGCCTTTATCATTTTTATCATTTTAATACCTAAACTATACGAGTTCTAGCTGGACGTTGCCGCCTCGGCCTGGCGCTTGGCTAGACCTGCTCGCACACCCGGTAGGATGTAGCGGCCATAGTCGATAGCGTCATCAAAGTTATCGTAGCCGCGGATGGAGATGAGGGAAGCACCCAGATCGACATAGTCGAGGATGGCGTCGACGAGGGTCTGTGGCGAGCCGACGAGGGCGGTGGAGGCACCGCGGGCGTTGGTAGCGGTGACGGTGGGGTACCAGAGGCAGCGGTCCTGGACGTCGCCGCGCTTGGCGATGGCCAAGAGGCGCTGGGAGCCGACGTTTTGGGGCTCGCCAAAGTCGCGGCGAATGGCAGCGCCAACAGGGGGGGCACTCTTGGTCTCGGTGCCATTGGACTCAGCCTTGGCGCCACTGGCTCCGTTGGCGCCATTGGTCGGCTTGGCCTGGGCCGCCTCGTACGCCTTTTGTGCGGCTGTGTTGGCGTTGAGCTGGTCGAGCGTACGGTGGGCCTTGGCCCAGGCCAGCTCGTCCGTCTCGGCCAAGATGGGCCGGAAGGTGACCCAGATGCGCGGGCGGTCCGTCCGGCCAGCAGCCTCGGCCGCGGCGTTGATCTTGGCAATCTGCTCCTTGGTTTCCTTGTGCGGCTCGCCCCACAGGCCAAAGATGTCGGCAAGGGAACCGCCGACGCGGTAGGCCTCCTCGGACGAGCCGCCAACGGAAATGGCAATGTGGCCCGACGCCGGCCGCACGCTAAGGCGGAAGTCCTTGAAGGTGTAGTACTTGCCCTCCCAGTCAAAGGCGTCGCCCGAGGACCAGGCCCGCTTCAGGATGCGAATGTACTCCTCCTCGCGCGCGTACCGCTCGTTCTTGCTGAGAAAGTCGCCCTCTCGCGCCTGCTCGGCATCGCTGCCGCCCGCGATAAAGTGCACCACCACGCGGCCGGCGCCCAGCCGGTCCAGCGTGGCCAGCGCCTTGGCCGCCACGGTGGGGTACATGGTGTTGGGCCGCAGGGCGATAATGACCGAGATCTTCTTGGTCACGGCCAGGATGGTGGCCCCGATGGTGAAGGGGTCGAACGAGGCCGAGCCGTACGGAATCAGCGTGTAGTTGTAGCCGTAGTCATCCAGGGCGCGCGCGTACCGCACAATGAACTCGGGGTCAACCGAGGGCGCGTCCGGGAGAGGGTGCAGCTCCGTGGAGGCATTGGTAAAGGTGGCGGAGATAAACTCGGCAGACATGGTGAAGAGATAAACGAGGAGACCGGCGGGAGAAGGGCAGGTGGGCAGGGATGGGCAGAATAGATAACACGGGGAAAGATCTACCCCCAGACGCCAGCAGTCTGTCCTCTATATAGTGGCCATGCGGGACGGGACAGCGTTGATTTGTAACCCGATGCGCGGCCGGATAGCTCTGCGAGGATGGCGCAAGTTGCACTTTGATGACGCCACCGAGTCTCCAACCAGCCAGGCACAAGGCCCGGCCAATATGCGCCGCTGGCGTGCGACGCTTCGAACACGCCATTTTTATGACACAAAGCACTGCGGCTGCGGAAGTCGCCGCTTCTCATTCGGCCGCTGTCATTTTCGTCGCTCCGGGGCGCGTTGTGACTTACACGAATTGATGTGGAGTTGGCGGCTTTTGGCCGTACCGGCGCCTGGCGAGAAATAGCGACGCGGGTGGCACGTGCAAATTTCCGAGGAGGGATGGTGTGACGACCTAAAAAAAGGCTGAGCGCATTTTGGAGAGAGAAAAAGATAATTCATAGTTGTCACCATTTATCAATGGTCTTATCGACACATTTACGGTGCAAAAGAGCGCGAAATGACAATCATCCAGGTGCATAAGGCGGCAGGACGTGGAGTAAAGAATCCCAGAATCTGTATGCCGGCCGTGCGAACAAGTAGAGCAAGCTTGGCTGAAATACATCGCAACACCGTTGACCTACGATGTCAAAAGCACTCCAGCAACTTCAACTGCAGATACTGTAAGATATGAATCGACCTTCTCAGGCTTCCTCTTGCTCCTCTCCAATATGACGCGCTCGACGACTATCGTTGCAAGCTATGGTGGCTACTATCACCCCATGAATTTCAAAAGCTAATCGTAGTATCTTTACATAGTTTAATATAAGGAACCCACAACGCCCTCGATGTTAAGAAATAATACGCCAAATCGTTCAAGAGCTATGCACAACCGGCTTGACGCTGCTGACATCGCGGTCGCTGAGCAAATGCAAGAAAATCGCTTGTAAAGTGGAGCCAGCCTAGTGCTCTCCATTCCCCACCCTTAACTCCCTTCGCGCGATATCTCCCTACAATCCTGTGATATTATGTAAGCAAGACGGCATGCCAGGAGCATCTACTGATGTGTAGGAATTGGGTAACGACACTATTAATACCTAGGCATTTTGGAAATGAGGCGCTTATTGGACCTTTAATAAAGACCCATTTCTCCAGCAAGAGCCTACGGCATCACGTGCTTTTGCACAGGCAGATACCGGAGTTAAACTCGCAGCCGGCGCTAGAGGCTGCTGACGCCAGGAGACGACGACTTAGATGCCTGGGCGTGAGATATAAGAGTCGCGTGGGAGAAGAGGCCAGTTGCATACGCAAATGTTACACTTGGTACACTTGATTTGAATTATATGTGCCTCGATTTGTTTTAAAATATCCGCCTCTTCTTCCCCGATGCATCTCATCCTTACCGGGGCCACTGGCCTCGTTGGCTCGGCCGTGCTCGACGCTATGCTCGCCACGCCAGACGTCACACGCATCTCCGTACTTAGCCGTCGTCCGGTCCCGATGCTCGAGGCCCGCACCAAGGCCGGCGACCAGACCGTGACGTCCGACCGCGTCCGCGTGATCCTGCATCAAGACTTTTCCGTCTATGATGATAGCCTGCTGCAGCAGCTGCGGGGGGCCTCGGGCGTTGTGTGGGCGCTTGGCATTAGCCAGACCCAGGTCGACAAGGAGTAAGTTTCGCTCTGTATCCTTGATTGCCTCAATTGACTGCTTCTCTTTTCCTCTGATTTCTTCACTCGCTGGTCTCGCTCGTTTCTCACCATCTCACAGTCAATACTACAAAATCACCCACGATTACGCCCTTGCAGCTGCCCGCGCCTTCAAAAATATTCCCTCCGACGACAAACCCGCCGCACCCTTCCGCTTCGTCTACGTCTCCGGTGAAGGGGCCAGCACCTCTCCCGGCATGACCACCGCCCGCTTTGGCCGCGTCAAGGGCGAGACCGAGCTGGGCCTAGCCGCCCTTGACGACTCACCCGCTTTTGCGGCCATCTCAGTCCGTCCGGGGGGCGTCGATCCCACTAGTCACGCTGCCATTCTACCCTACGTTCCGTCCTCCAATTTGAACAACATCATGCGCACCTTGCTCTTTCCTCCCTTACGGCTGCTCTACCCTACTGCTATCAGTCCGACTCTCTCGCTGGGCCACTTCCTCACCGACGTCGCCCTCGGCCGCTTCGACGGCCGTCTCACCGGGCCCAGCATCGAGCTTGTTGCTGGCCAGTCACCCATCATTAACAACGTCGCTTTCCGCCGTCTGGTGGGCCTGGACAAGAGCTGACCGAGCCTGCGGTAGTGTGACTGAATGGACGAGCTCTAGTGGCATCATGTGTCTCGCTTGCATCACTTCACCTGCCATTTCAAGTTATCTTATTCTTTCATGATCGATTTGTTTGGCGAATATTGCGCAACTCCCTCTGGCCAAGCGCATTGGTCCGACATATCCCTATGCGAGTATACTTAATATTTTAATATTTGTATTCTATTTTTGATAAATCGTACAACATAGTGTGCTCTAGTTTGCAGAGGGCGAATATCTTAGAAGCAAGTACGCAACGCTGACCACGGCCAAATGCCTGCCACTGCTGCAGAGAATTCCTTCGTGTTACACTGAATGTCTTCTTGTCTTCTGACAACCGTACGGCCATCATGCCCCTTGTTCCTACCTTCTAGGCCAACAAAATATCTTTTGAAAGAAAAGGGGGCAGTCGCGGAGGACGGTAATTCGCAGCAGGTGAGAAGGAGGCCGGCCGACTTCATCATCCACTATTATCCCACCGATGGACACAAATAATAACTAAAGTCTCGAAGGAAAAAAACGATTAGACAAGTCCTGGCCGTTCTCAACCCCTAGAGGCGAGAACACAAAACGTGCTGCCGCCCTCCTCATCGTCACCCAACCGCCTGTGGCAGCTCTTTGTATCGACCATGAGCTCTCAACCCGGACATTAATACTGCGCGATAAGTGAGCAAGCATGTCGTCTCAGGGAATACTGCCATATACGGCTGCGGCTGGCGCAGGTGGCTGAGGCCATCAGCACCATGGGCCTCTCTCTCTCTCTCCAATCAGGCGGGACTCATGAGTCGTAATCAATTTAAGAGCTACATGTTACAATAGATTCGCAATGACAGAAACACATTCAGATGCAAAGACAAAACACAAATGCTTTTTACGCGCCCCCGTCCGGCTGGTAGTACTCGGCAAAGCGGTCGGTGGACTCCCAGTCCTCGTCGAAGCCGAGCTTCCAGCAGCTCAGCAGCAGGCGCGGAAAGCGGACGGTCCAGAAGGCGAGGTAGCCCTCGGGCAGCGGCCCGACGAGGTGGCGCAGCGACTCGGTCATGTCCTCGTAGTGGTTGCGCTTGTTGCGCAGGGCGCGCAGCAGGTCGAGCAGACGCGTGCCGGTGTACTTGCGCTGGCGGCCGAGCGAGTCGACAAAGTCCTTGGGCAGCAGCCGCAAGAAGTCGCCCTCGCAGGCGACGGAGGCGCGGGCCTCGAGACGGCAGAGGGCGGCGGACGGCGGGTCGCGCACCTCCTTTTCGAGGTGGTCGGAGACGTCGCAGAGGAAGGCGAGCCGCTTCTTGGGCGACCAGAAAAAGGGGTGGGACAGGACCTCGCGCGCGCGCGGCCGCTCGCGAGGACGGGCGCAAATCATGTGACGCACAAGGTCGCGGGCCTCGGGCGCGACATCGCCGAGTGCGTCGAGCGCGTCTAGGCTGTAGCGGCCCTGGCGGATGTTGACCTCGCGCATGTAGCGGTCGCCGCAGTCGAACGGGTGCGAGCCCTTGGAGAGGACGTAGAAAAAGACGAGTCCGAGTCCGAAAATGTCAATCGCCTTGGTCGCCCGCCGCATCCCCGGCGTCGTGCCGCTCGGCTCGCCGCTGGCCCCGCCGCCGCCGCCGCTTTGCGTCGACATGGCAGCCTCGACCAGCGTCGACCCGCCGTCGCGTGCGTCGTCGTCCAGCAGCAGCTCCGGCGCGCGCCAGCCGCTCGTGCCCGCCGCGTGGGCTGTCGTCGCGCCAAACGAGCTCTGGCCGCCCTCGAGCTTCTTGCAGAGTCCAAAGTCGGAGATGAGCAGCCGCGGCCGCCCGTTGTCGCCCATGCTGACGAGAATGTTCTGCGGCTTGAGGTCGCGGTGCACAATGCTGCGTGCATGCAAGTGGTTGAGCCCGCTGGTGATCTGGTACAGCACGTTTGGCAGGTCGCGCTCGCCCGCCTGCGCCAGCGCCCGGAAGGCTTGCGGCTTCTCGATCACGTCCGCCAGTGACGCCTCGCACAGCTCCAGCGCAATGTAGTGGAACGCGTTGCGCTGCTGTTGCGCGTAGTAGCGGATCACTGCCGCCTTTGTCAGCTTCTCGGCCACATCCCACATATCACGTGACACACTTACCGTTTGGATGGTCGTCGCTCTCCCGCAGCAGCTTCGTCTCCTGCGACGCAATGTCGTAGAACTGCACCAGCATGCGCTTGACCGCCACCTCGCGCCCGTCGAACCGGCCTGCAAACACAATCGTGCCGTTGCTGCCTGTGCCCAGCTGCTGGCCCTCGTTGACCTCGAGGCTTCCCATCCGCAGAATCGGTCCCGACACTTCCTGCACGTCGCTCGGCACCGTCAGAATGTCTGGCTCCATGCCCGCCACCTTTTCGGTGCCCAGTGCCTTGGCCAGCCCCACCACCTCGTCCACCGTCGCCAGCTCGGTCGACTCCTCGCCACGGGACAGCGACGTCTCCAGCTTGACCTTGCCGCCTTTGCGGTGTTTGGCGCCGCCGCGACGGCCGCGATGAGCCTTTTTCTTTTCGGGAGGCGTCTCGCCGTCGGCCGTGTCTGTGCGGTCGCCGTCTTTGTCGTCCTTCTCCGCCTTGTCAACTTTGTCGTCCTTGTCGTCGCTGCTGTCTTTGCCGTCCTTGGTGCCGCTGGCATCTTCGAGGATATCCTCGTCTCCAGTAGCCATCGACGCTTTATCTTCCCCTACCGCAGTTCGCGCCTTTTCCTCGTCCGTTGGTGGGATCTTTTCGTCGTCCGATGCTTCCGCCCCCTCGCCTCCCGCGAACCACTGCTGCTTCTTCTTGCGGTACCACCGTCGTAGATCTTTCTGGTACAAGAACAAAAACGTGGCCAGGGCGATGATGAAGACTGGGTTGCTCAAAAAGTCAAGCACGCTGTTGGCCGCCACCTGCGGCAGCTCCTTGACCTTGGTGATCACGTACGGCGACGGCTCCACCGGAGTCTCGGGCAGCGTGAGCGGCGGGGGTATGTCTGCGTCCTCGTCTTCGAACTCGTCGGGCACCGTGGCGGACGCGTCGCGGCCGGGCAGGGTCGGGTACTCGGGGGTGCTGAAGGAGCGCTGGCGTTCGGAGCCGGTGTACAGCGGATGGCGGCCGACGAGGACGGCGCTCAGCTCGGTCGGGTCGGCCGGGTCGTCTGTTGGGTGTCGGTCCCACCAGCCAGGGGAGGTGCAGGGCGCGGCCGGGACATCAATAATGAGGGGGTAGGCGACGCCGGAGAGGGCGAACCAGCTGCCGTCGCGCGTGTGGTTGAGGAACACGCTGGCGCGACGCAGCCGGTCGGTCTCGTCGTCCTCGGCCGGCGGCGGCGGCTGGGGCAGCACAGCCAGGTCGGGGTCGCTGCTAAGGGGCACGTGGGGAGGGCGCGCAATGTCAAAGACGCGGGCGACCGGGGCGGGCAGGCGCAGGGAAAAGGCGAGGCGCACGCGGTCGACAACAAAATCGTACGCGAGACCGTAGACGTCGCCGTTGGGACGGCCGCTGACGTAGCGGCGATCGGCCGGGGCCTTGTGCTGCTGGTGCAGGTCACGGTCAAAATTGTTGGGGCCCCAGTCGGAGTAGCGAAGCGTGGCAACGAGCAGGCCGTCGCTGCGGCGGACCTGCACGGTGTAGTCGGTGCGGCCGAGCGTGATGGAGCCGCCGACGGCGCACTCGTCGTCGGCGGCGGCATCGTCAAATTCGCTCGGGCGCAGACAGCTGGCGGGCGCAGTGTCGGCATCCGCGTCAGCTTCGCCAGGACCATACCAGGCGCGGACGCGGCCCGTGGCAGCGTCGAGCGTGACCATGGTGGTGGCCTTGGTGCCGGTGAAGACGACCGGGTGGTCCGGGTCGTAGTAGGGCACCTGCTCGACGAGCCAGCGCATGGACAGGCCCGTGGCGGCGAGCCCGTCGCCGCCCGGCACCGCCACGTAGAGCGCGCCGCCGCCGGTCGGCTCAACCGCCCAGACCCAGTGGTCCAGCGGCTGGAAGGACGGCTCCACGGCCGAGATGTTGGCCCGGTGCTGCCGCGTCTCGACCACCGCCCGGTCGCTCTCAATGTGCCACAGAACCTTGCCCGTCTTTCGGTCGACCGCCACCAGGTCGCCGTCCACCGTCGCCAGCAACGCAAAGTGTTCCACTTCCCACTCTGCCAGCGACCGCGCAAGATGCGGCGATCCGAGACGCTGCTGGCCGCCGCCTCGCGCGGCCGCCACGTCCCGGTAGTACGCTGGCGATGGTGCTCGAACGGACCCAGTGTCCGGAGCTGCAGTGGCGCCGCCCCGCGGCGACTCTCTCCTCTCTCTCTCCGCCCGTTCGTCTCTCTCCGTCCCCTTTTCGCGCAGCGGAGCCACCGACGCTAGAATCGACTCCGCCTCGGCTGGCGACACGTACCGCGTCGCTGCCGATCCCCTCGGTATCACTCGCTGGCTGAGGGCGTCGGCGCCGCGCGCCGATGCCGCTTGTTGCTGCTGCTGCTGAGCTTCAACAAGCCGGAGGGCTGGATGTAGGAAAAAGAGCGCCAGGGCCACCAGCAGCGTCCGCTGAGGCCCGGCGAGGCCGCGGGGCCGTCGCATCATCGTTTGGTGTGACGCGGACACGCAAAGAGCGCGTCAAGCGCAGGGCTTTACGGGTGTGTCATCCGATGCGTCAATGTCCGGTTGGCTGGTTCGAAGGAAATAGGAGGTCCGAAGTAGTGAAGCTCGTCAAAATCAGTGTGGGGACGTGGAAGATCAAGAGTACGTCGACACGTTTCGGCGTCCGCAGAGCAGTTTGTAGACTGCCGTGCGCAGGTGATGATATTTCGGGGAACGTAGTGTCGATGGCGGGTGATGAGGATGCTGAGGCTGGGGAAAGTCCAGGAAAAGGGCACAACGCTGGATATTTTACGGCGCAGAATGTGGGCTCCGCTGAGAGCCGTGTGGGCTGCGCCTGCGCACCGTGACGTACTTGTGGGGTGGTTCTGGCCCCATCCGGCCCAGGTGGCCACACACACACCTCTTCCCACCGTCGCTTCCCACCGTCGGCCCCCCCAGCCCTCATTTAACTGCCAATACAAGCACTGCGCGGCATCTTGCGTCTCCCTTTCTCAGCACAACGCCCGTTGCCGTTTCCGTTTCCATTGCCGGCCCCTTTTACCGCACTGTATCATGCGCCTTCCCTGTACCAAGTACTCGTAAGATCCTGTCTTACGTACTTTCTTCCCCTAACCACGGAATTCGCACACCGTACGCACAGACCTGAAACACTCCCACTGCACTGTAGGATACGAGCAAAATACGATTCGGACCACGCGTCCGAGCCTTTTGAGACCTATTTCCCAACGCTCCGCCGCTTGGGCCTCCCTGGCTGGCGGCCCTGCCCCGCCTTTGCCACTTAGCTGCCGGCTATTTAGGGATTGATTTAGGCCCTGACGGTCGTAGCGCAGGGCGCGACTGCGTAAAATCGCCGTCGCCGCCGCTCCTCGACTCTCTCAACGAATATTTCCAGCGCAGACCGCCTCTCTCTTCTCCATCCAACTTTGCGGTGTATCTCTGCAGAGAATGCCGGCCTAAAGCTTCGATTTGAAACATGGCGTACCCGTTTCTGGTGGTAGTTTATCCACTTAGTTCCAGATATGCCCTGTTCAGCGTCGGTCCAGCTACGAGTACAAGTACGAGAACGAAATATGTTCGCACGTTGTCTTCCCCGCTTGTGTGTCTCAGCTCGCACAAGTACTGTAGGGCCTGGCTCGCTTTCCAGGAAGGCGAACCCTGCCAATTCCAGGGATCCTCGCACAAATTCCACCAGAGCACCGTTCTTACGACGTATGCCAAACTTGCCACTCTACCGACCCGTCTACCGACTACTTCTACGAGTAACCTGTCCACCGACCCGTGCACCGAGCCGGCCTTGTGTCGGATCGATATTGTGACAACATGTCGACTGTTACCCCTCGCGTCAATGGAAGCGAGACACATTTCCCTTGCTATTGCTTTTGTTTCCTCTTTCTCGACACAGCTGAGACAATTGGAAAGCGTTGCGCAAGGGCTGTAGCCGACCCGCTTATTACCGCCAATCAGACAAAGATGCAGCACCAAGGCGAGAATCTTAGAGTGTTCGACTGCAGTCATACCTTACCATTTCTGTCACCGCTCACCTGTGTCTGTTTTACGGAGCACTAATCAGTCAGCTTCTGGCCGGCAACTCCTGTGTCTGCATGACCAGTCGCCTACACGTGACCATCGTCGTTCGATATTGGCTTACGTCAGGTTAGTACCAGACAGCCAGATATCGTAGTTCAGCAGCCGAGGATATCTGCGTCCTCCTCGATGGTCCTATTTCGATACTCGTATCTGTTCTGTGAGACCAAGATTGAGTGATGGCAGGCAACCGAGTAGGCGAACGTATCCCGGTAGTGAAGCGCCTACCACGCTCGATGTTGCCCTCGCAGATCGACCTGTGCAAAGTTCGTGGAGAGAAGCTCAGGCACTGCGAAGCAGAACACTCATTTTGGCTGGCCTTGAGACTCATTGATTCCCAACTTCCTGAATAACGCATCAATGCCGAAAGGCTGCTTTAGACCATTTTGAAGACAGAAGCAGACAGCGGTGAGACCTCTGATCTTAACCAGAACCATTCCACCTCCCTTCCAGATAGATCTCAGTCGAGCGCTGTTGGTGTGGCCTGTCGGAGATTGTGTCTCGCGAAACCGTCGCCTGAACAGAGGAACAGGTTGTCACACAGTTTGTAGGGGGGCAGAGCGGGATACATCATGTTCATGACTTAAGGCCATCATAGCTCGTAGGGGCCTGCGAAATGCATCACCTGCTGTCAGTAATATCGCCGTTTTGAGGTTCCTGTGTCCTGTACTTGGCCAAGCTGTGACTCCCATAATATAGAAACCTGCACGAGGGGGATGGTGAATTCAGGCTCACATCATATGGCACCATGAGAAATAATTCTCGGTTTGCAAGCGTATCCGTGTCCTCGCTTCGGTTGTCATTTTTCCTCGTAATATTCCGCGGAGTTAACATGGTGGCTCTGCTTGCACGGAGCGCATATCCCGCTCCACGCCACCTTCGTTTAGTTGCAGTTCCCTTCTTTGGGCCGTGCTGACACTTATCGTCTGATGCCTTATCGACTGTGTTCGTCGAAGATGCCGAGCCACATGGCCAGCGCTAATGTCGGCTTCTGGCCGTACGTTTCAAAGCAGGTACGTGGACAACAGCCAAGACATTGTCGACACATGGAAGTGCCACATGGGCTTGATAAGTCGAGCGACGACGTCAGCCTGATCCGAATACTTCTGGTACCACCCTGCAGAGGGAGCGTATGAACGGTCTTAGGCCCGAAATCGTGACGTAACAATACGAAGAGTGCTGGTCTTGGAGACTATACGAGCGGCTGGGTAGTAAGAAGACTGGATATGGTAATGTCGGGCCATCCATGCCTGCGATGTCGCACTAGGATAGACAATGAAAAGCTCAATAGTATAATGAAATCCGTTTGGACGATGCTCAGGCGCCTTTCCCTCTTCATCTCTGTGCTTACCCACTCGCCAACCGGCTAGACAGCCCTCTGCCGCGGCAATTGCCCGGCAGTCCAAGGCCACGACCGCAAGCTCGCTACGGAATTCGGCCTGCATGCCACTAATATTGCAACTTTAATTAGTGGTCATTGCTAGTGGCGACGAACTTTTCGGGGTGGTTGCTGGCGAACATAATCCATTGCAGCCATCCCCATCCAAGTGGAGGCTTCACATGTCGCTATGAAGGGAGGCCTCAGCGAACCGGTCGGAAAAGGGAGGATAGGATGCCGCTTGGTCCAGTTGGCTCGTATGGAGACCGTTCTCGTAAGGGCAGAGCGGGTCATAGTGGCAGCGCTCACCGCGGCTGCTAGAAGAACCCCAGAAGAGCAGACGAGCAGCAGGGATTCGGGCAGGCCCACTCGCTACGTTTTGCCTGACTAGTCTGGAGCATAGGAATTTTTCCGCACCAAGCGGAAGTTGGCTCTCTAGGGTACGTAAGTTTACACGTCGCCAACATTCGATTATCTTCCAGACTACTCGACCTAGGCAGCTGCAATCCTTCTACAGTTGCAAACCTAGCTGGCTTCCACAGCACGGTTAAGCACGTTGCAGCCCGTGCCGCTGTGGCACTGTTCCTACTAGGTATTCTTACCCCTTCCGGGGTCTCTACCGCACCCTCCGCCTTGATCGCCAGGTACTGGCCCCTATGTATGCAAGCTATCTAGCTTGCACAGAGAACAAGGAACAAGCAATAACAAGCACTTGTGCCAAGCTCACGTAACGGCCTCGGCATATCCAACCACTGCGATTCCGATGAGCTACTGTTACAGCGCGTGTTGCGGCTTTTGCGTCAAATCGTCTGGCCGGTCTGGCCGACTTGGCTGGCTTGGCTGGCTTGGCTGGCTTGGCTGGAACGGCAAGTTCCAGGTGGGCCGAGCCTGGGACCATTCGTCAGACGGGAGCATGTCCGCCGCAGCACGCATGGCACCCGGTCGGCAGACGGCCCCCACTCTCTAAAAAGGATCTGATAATATGCCGCAGCCGGCGACAGCCCGACGTCGGCATTCGAGGACAGTTTTTTCCTTGTTTTTGCATCCACGCGCTGGCCGTTAACTGCATTGAGGTTCGCGGGGGCTGCGGCATAAAAAGCTAGACCAAAATAAGAATACGGGTCCATCTAATCTAATCAGGCCGGGTGATTTTATCAGATGACAAAATCTGATAAGATGCATCGACCCGCCACGACCGGTATACGGAGTTACCAGATGGCCCGTTTTGACGTATTTTGACTGTTTTCTCGGGATTAAGACACATGTGCCGCTCGTGAAATTGCTCCGTTTTTTTCCGAGGTCGTATATATGGAATGCGGGGGGATAAGACCATCCTTGTTGGAAACAGTGTAGCCTGCCACAGATGTTGATATGTGCCTATGGGCGCACAGATTACAGCTACGCACAGACTACGGCTACGCATTAACAGAGCGGAGTTTAGTAGGTGGAGCTAGGAGAAAGTTTTAGAAAAAGCCTCGCCTTCGTTCTAGGGAGCGAGCCAGAAACAGGCAACGGCATATCGTCTATGTATCGTTGGGAATTCCCACAGGAAGTCCCAAGTATCTGAAAAGGTTTTCTGGGTGTGCTAATATAAAGTGTAATATTCAAGCTTCAAGCCGGACACAGAGTTCAAGGCTGTCCCCCACCACATCCGATAGACCGGTGGCCGGAGGCGTTTGCAACTTTGGTAATAGATATTTCTACAGCTCAGGCCAACAGGTTCTAGAACGTACAGGGCCCACCATAACCTCGCTTCTCCCTGTCTAGTCAAGCAGCAGTCGCAGGTTAGCCATTTCAAAAAGAGACAGGGCGGGGGGGGGGGGGACCC
>RQWE01000157.1:0-17697 GCA_004028395.1 Leptographium galeiforme
TTAGTAATTAGTAAAGGTAGTTAGCTACTACTACGGCTATAACGGGCGTAGCCCTAATTAGGCTAAAGTAATTAAAATCCTACGCTAAGAACAATGCTATAACATTAAAGACGTTTAAATTTTCCTTAGCCTTATCGTTTTTTATTAAATTTAAATTGCTTACTTTACTATTCTTATAAAACTACTATACCTACTGCTTTATAAAAATTAAAAATTTTAGTAGGGACCTAATTAGATTTATAGCTTTAAAGCCCTTTAAAAAGCTATTACATTACTACTAATCCTAATTATAATTAACTACGCTATAATAAGAGCTACTATTTTCCTTTTTATAAATACTAGCCTTAAAGGATAAAGGGCCGAGTTATTCTAACTCTTAGATAGAAAACGGCGTCTAGCGCGTTTTAAAAGCGGAATTTAAATAAAGGTAAAAGCGGCGTATAATGCTATAAAGCGGGAAACTAAAGGGATAGTAAACGCTTTACGCAGACTTCGTAGTTACCTTTATAAAGTTTATTTCGTCCTTAAAACTAACGCTCTCGTCCTTTACTACTAGCTAAACGGTTCCCTTAGTAACGTCTTTAAATTGCTGCTCTTACGATGGATTGTGTAGATTTAATCGTTTAACTTTAAAGTCTAACATATCCTTAGAATAAAGAATGTAGTTGTAAACGCCTTGTCCTACAGGCTAATAACGGAAAAGGACTACGTAGAAAGAGAAAAGGAAGGAGACCTTAAAGAATTTATTAATGCTTAAATCTTTAGCACACTAATTAGCTAAAATAAGGTAGAATCTAATTAGACTTTACTCTTAGACTAAAATAAGAAATGGTTAAACTACTCCGTTAAGATGTTAAGGTTCCTAGTCTTTTATAAGCGGCTAATTAGATTAAAAGGACGAACCCTATAGCGATTTATTACGTAAAGCATGCATTTTAACTATTACGACTAGCGCCTATAGCGGGTAAAGACAAACAAAATGCCCCTTTAAGTAATTAACGACTTAAACTTAAAGAAGAAACTAATTAAAGACGTATATATTGCCGTTAAACATTATAGTAGGGAAGCTACTACTAAAAGACTTAACATCTGCTACTAGTAGAAAGGACTTAAAGCGTAAGTTAATGCTTCTTTAAAATTATACTTACCGTGCTAAAAATAGACTTTAAAACGATACGTAAAGATAGTACGGTTGTAACGCGTACTTGCTACCCCGTTTATTAAGATCTACCTTAACGTTTAAAGGCTGCTGCCTACGACTAGGAATGTTAAATTCCTAATTAAAGCAAAATGTGCCTTAACTAGCTACGTTAAAGCCTTTGCTATAGTAAAAGCAGACTTAGAAACGATTAAACGCTTCCTTTAGGAAAGCATTGTCTGCCGCTACGGCGTGCCCTTAACGGTAGTAGTAGACGGAGGTTTAAAATTTAAACTATACGTAGCCTAACTATATAAACAAATTAGAATCCTTTACGTTATTACCTTAGCCTATAACCTAAAAGCGAATAGCATTATAGAAGTAAAACATTTTCTAATTAAAGGCGCGCTAAGCAAGCTTACTAAAAGAACTAGAATTAAATAAAGAAGAGTGCTTTTAATTATGCTTTTTATAAACTAAACCACAGTTTAAGGCTCTTATAAGTATTCCTCCTTTTACCTTGTTTATAGCTATAAACTAGTAGTGCCCCTTAAAATCGAAACGCTAACATAAAGAGTTTTAAACTAGCGTAATAACATAACGTTAGAAGAACTTATTAACAATTAGATTAGATCTCTCCTTAATAAAAGAGAGGATGTAAAGCAAGTAGTAATAGCCGTTAATAAGTATTATAACAAGGAGGCTATAAAACGAGATAAGAGGGATTAAAACCGGCTTTAACCCGCTAGTTTACGCATTTAACCTAATAACCTTATGCTTACCTAGGACAACCTAAAGGTAATAGATATGTTTATAACTTTAAAAATTAGCTACTACTAGTAAGGGCCCTTCTTTATAAAAGTAATTACGCTAAACGGAACATACACTTTAGCCTACCCAAATAAAGTAGTAAGAAGCTAGACTTTTCCTTAAGATTAATTAAAGAAGTTTGTATAAGATAATAAAGGGATTTAGCATAAGCCTGATTAAACCCTAAATAAGGAAGGAGAAGAGATAATGCTTAGAGAAGAAAATACAAATAAAGAGCCTAGCGAGGCTTTAGAAGATAAAAATACGCTAATGTAGGAAACTAATTAAGAAACAAAAGCTACGTAAGGAAATAACATGCGTAAACCTAATTAAACTTTTATAAAACATAATTTTAAAATAGTAATAGCTAATTACTTTTACCCTTTAATAAAGGATAAAGTTAATAACGAAACTACCTTACATAGCAATAAGTAGGACTATGTAAGCGCCCTTATAAAATAAGTATATCTCTTATATTCTCTTTCTTTTATTTATTAGTCCTTTTATTTTATGCCTTGCCTTATAAACCTTGCCCCTTTGTTTTTACGCCTTAATTCTATAAAAACTACTACTTCCTTTAGCTGTTATTTATATATAATAAAATTTAAAGAAAACACGTTTATAGTATAAATAACTTTCTCTTTTAATTTACTTTATTTACATAAAAAGGAGCCTAAGTAAGCGCGTATAAAATCTAATCTAGCTTGCCTGCTACACACATATAACCTATATCTTGCCTAAGGCTTAAGACTAGTTATTAGTTATCTTAGTATTTAAACCAGCTTTATAAAAGCTAGCATTAGAATTAGCAGACTAGTTATCCTCTTTAACAAAGCTATTATTATCTAAATCCTCTTCCTCTTCTTCCTCCTCCTCTAACTTAGTCCTGTTAAGGCTATCGCCTTTACCCTTAGACTTGGTAAACGGATTAGACTCGTTAGACCCCCCCTTTAAAGCAAACTCTTTAATAACCGTCTTCTTTAACTTAGCCTTAGTTAGAGGAACACGTTTAATAAACGTAACCTTCTTCCTAATAAGGGGCGTAGCCTCCTTCGCCCCTTTTATCGCGCTTATAAACACTTTAGCACCCTTAAGAGCCTCCCTAGCGCTTTAAACAACAAAAGGAACCTAATTAAAGCCTAATCTACTATTAAGCTTTATAGCCCTAAAAGCTAATTAAGCGGCCGCTCCCTTTATAGCCCTTAACTTAGACGGAGCAAGAGCTAGAGACTCCTTAGGAATGACGGCCAGCTTCCTCTTTAAGACTTTCGCTAGAAACAAGATCGCCTAACCTTTGCTAGCGGCTAGACCGGCTATATTCTTGTTAATGTCGTTATTAAGATCTATTACATTAGAATCTAATTAGATTAGAGGAGTTTGCGCTGTCTTAAACGACGAGCGCGCTATTAGCCTTTTAAAGGGAGTCTTAGCTAACGTAAGGACCTTAGGTTTTGTTCTCTTTTTAGTAAAACGCCTTAGGGTTATAAAGGGTGTTGTACCTAAACTTTTAGTAACCTACGACCTTAGGTTAGTTAGAGCACCTTGTAAGGCTAGCTATAACTAATTAAAACTAGCCTTAGTTAAGACTAAGGTAGTTAGATTAGGCCTAACAATAGGAAACAGGTTAAGAGAAATAGTTAGGGGAGGAAGAGCTGCCTTACGCTTAGCAGACCTAAGCTAAGCTAGCGCGAAATGCTCCTTTTAGGACGGATAGTATAAGCACCTTGCCCCCTTAACGTAAAAAAGATAAGAGGCATAAGCGTTTAATAAGCCTAGTAAGGAAACATACCTAAACTATAGAACTATAACCCGTAAGGTATAACCTTAATTAGTTAACGCGCCCTAGCAATGCATATACCGCTCCTTATAGCGCTTATAAGCATTTAGGTTATAATAGCTATAAACAGCTATAAACAAGGCCTTTTACTAGTGTAGGTTAGTAGCTACCTTATAGGCATACTTACTAAGGAGGCCGCTATAAATCTTCTTAATAAAGATTAGCTTTATAACTAGATTAAACTTGTTAGCCCTTTAAAAAGCTGTTATAACGCTATTTAGATTAAAAGCCTTTTATAAGGCACTAAGGTTAAGAAGGGGGCGGAGCTACTAATAAAAATATAAAGCGCCGGCGTTACCCTTAATCTTATGCATTAAAAAGAAGCTAAGGAGCAGATGCTACATCCCGTTAAACATAAGGAACTTGTCGGGGGTCTTATAAGAAAAAGCTACGCGCGGGTTAACCGGCTTAACATAGCAATTATAAACCCGATTAGAGTTTAGCTAAAACTCGCTATACACAAAGTTAGCCGTAGCACGGCAAAGGCGGCGCCCTTCGTTATTTAAAGATTCTAGGTTAGTTACTACACGCTTTAGTAAGAAAGCAGACCGAGCCTTTAACCCTATAAACTACTCTAGGTTGTTTAAAGGAAGGACCGCTATTTACTAAGGACGTAGGACTATAAAGCTACCCTAAGGAGGAACTATAAGGGAGAAGTTAAACGGAGAAACAGGCACTAAAGCTACTAGTAAAACCTAATTAAGAATAGTAGTAATAAGAGTTATAAGAGCTTTTAAAGGAATTTAATTAGCATTTAACATTATAGAGTTAATAGACGCTATTATAACACTAAAATAGCTTACTAGGTTATAAGAAGATAACGTAGCGTTAGCATTACGCCGTACTACTATAGAACGTTTCTTACCTATAGTTAGTTATTAATAAAAAGGCGTATATAATAAGACAATAAAAATGTATAGATAAAAGAGATTAAAGAAATTAAAGGAGAAAACGGACAAAGGCTATAGGTAGTATTTATTTTTATAAAGAAGAAAGGAGCCTGTTTAAATATAGGGCTGTTTTCTAAGCCTAATTAAATCTCTTTTATAAATAAAAAGTAAATTTACTAAAAAAGGGAAGCTTTTATAAGATTTCTATTACCTTAAGACAACCTTTTAAAAAACCCTTACCCCCTTCCTTTTTATAGAATTTAAGTTAGTATAGTAAACACTTAGTTAAAAAGGCTTTATTTTATAAAACTATAAATATTGCTAACCTCCCCTTAATTCCTACCTTTAAATTCTCTCTATTTTAGCATTGCTAAATTCACCCTATTAGTCCTAATTAGTTATAACTATAGCTAAAGACACAAACCTAATTAGCTTTTACCCCCCCCCTTTTACCCTCTTTATTTAGCCCGCAAAGCTCTTACTATATAAGGTGTAAACGTAGATTGCCTAGTACCCTCTCTCTCCCTCTCTTTTATCTTATTACACCTTCTTCCTATTACCTACTCTTCCTTTCTTTTCTCTCCCTTACTACATTACTAGCTAAAACATAGAAAAGTCCTCGCTAGGTACGAAACCTAATTAGACTTAACCCTTAACAAGCGATCGAAATGTTAACCTACGGATCGGTCTGCAGCTCCTGGTTTAGCAGCCGCGGAAGCGTTATAAGCGCTATATACAGGTTAGCAGCGGAACTAGACTAGCCCTAGGGCGCACAACTAAACAATTTTATATAAGGACAATTTAACTACTGCGTTTAGTACCCTAGCAAGGTATCTAATTAAATCGTTATAACTAGGCCCGCTTTCTTCTTACAAAGAATTAACACTACAGATGCTAAAGCGGCCGCCGCTATATATTTCCTAAACGTCTACGCATAGGGAAGTTAGGACAGACTAAACCTAAAGTTCTTTAATGTTAACTATAGCAGCTACTTGCTTTGTCTGTTTAACGTTAAGGGAGCGATCCTTAACGAGGAATAGCTAGACAGAGATAAATTAATCGCGGGTCTAATCCTCGTCCTTTAAGACTATTAGAGTTTAATCTAGTTCTTAACGGCCTATTACTACTAGGCTGGTTTAAATTTCTAAATTTAAAACGACGTAACTATAAAGCATACGGGCAAGCGCTTCCTTATATTCCTAGTATACCTTATAAATTACTAGGTCCTTACTATTATAAACTAATAGTAGTAACGAATCTACTAGTTTAATAGCTAAATTAAGATACTGCATACTCCTATAAAAGCAAGCTTTAAAAGGTATTTAATTAAGTTTTAACTAATCCTTACTAGTAAATAATACAAGATAAGGGATGTGCTAATTACGTAGTAAACTAACGATTAGTCTTACGGGCTATATGTTTTAGAATGCGCTTAGGTATTCTTTTAGGAACCCTTTAAAGCTAATTAGACTGGCCTAAACGACTAGACGCTCTTAACGTTTTACTAAGAGACTGTCCCTGTCCTTAGGGTCCTTAACACTGTTAAAAAGAAGGATACATAAATATAAACAGGATTTATTACCTAAATTTAAGCGGAACTAAGACACGTAAACTTGTCGCCCTTACATAGTAGTAAGTACTTAGCGATTAGCCTAAACACCGACTAGCTTAACTAGTACCTAATAAGCTGCACTATAATCGTCTTAAACGGGATTAAGCTTAGGGACAAGCTACTAAACATAGTAATAGTATAAAAGAAGATTAACCATTACCTTAAGACCCTCTTAAAGGATGCTATAAAGGTAAATAGCCCTTTTATTAAGGTGTACCTTAAGGAGAGTTTAATTAGTTTTAACATATAGGTTAGTAAGGAAGTAAGGACTATATACATTGTATAAATAAACAAGTTAGTAACCTTATATGCGTACTATAGCTTTTAGACCGCGCTAAGAACGCCTTTAGAAAAGTACTAGGCACTAAGGGCGATTATTTACCTACCTAAGATTAAGGAGGTTATCCTAGTTAATAAGGAGAGCTTCCTTAAAAAGAAGCTAAAGTAACCTAGATTAAAGAGCGCTTATAGCCCTTTTATTAAACCTAATAAGATTAGGCTAAAGGAAGACTTAGGGGCTTAACCTTTAACATAGGCCGTAGGAGTTACTTATAAGCAGAATTACCTAATTAAGAAGCTTATTAAAATTAGGGATGTTAGCAAGATTAAAGCATAGGTTAACTAGGTCTTAAAGAAGAAGGCCGTAAGTGTATTAGCTATATTGCCTAATTAAACTCTAAAGAAGACGAAGGCTAAGCTAACCGGCGTAAAGCGTTAGGGAGGGGTTATACATAAGAAACCCCGTAGCCCCCTAGTAGATGTGCGCCCTACAATTTTATACTAGGCCACCTTTCTAGTCTTCTTGTTTAAGCCCCTTCGTTAGCCTAGATAGTATAGGTAGCGGCCGTAAGCTAACGCGTTTGTAATAATGTTTTAGCCGCTCCTAAAGCTAGCTATAAAACTAGACGAAGAGTAATTAGTTTTATTATTTATTTGTTTGTTTGCTTGTTTGCTTATTTATGCTTAGACTGCCTTACTTTTTATTTATTAAATATTCGTACCTTTATTACACTAGGTGT
This sequence comes from Leptographium galeiforme, assembly GCA_004028395.1. Lineage (NCBI taxonomy): Eukaryota > Fungi > Ascomycota > Sordariomycetes > Ophiostomatales > Ophiostomataceae > Leptographium > Leptographium galeiforme. Next base: position 7,307 of record RQWE01000157.1, read on the forward strand.
AAGAGAAGGGCTCCCTTTTAATAAGGAAGCTAATTAGTACACGTTATAATACTACGTCTAGTCTGTTTACTTTTGCTTTTGTTTTCTTTTTTTTTATTTGTTTATAGGTTAATTCTACTCTTATTAAAGCTAAGCAGCTTTACGCCTAGATTAGTATCTAACACCTTGCCTTTTAATACAAAGGTTATAATAAGGGTATAACACGGCCGCCTTATGCTTACGCACGCGGCTCCCGCCCTATAGACTTAGCTAACCTTTCCGCTAGAAGGCGCGGCGTTACGTTCTTCCGCTCTAGCGTATAGAGTCTAATTAGACTTTACCTGTATATATGCCATTTCTAATTAGATTTAGTCATGTTAGCTAGACATTAACCCGATTAGATTCCTTAATACATACACCTATTACTTCTAATTAGACCTTTGCGCAACACTAAGGGAGAATCTATGCCCCTAGACCTTGTTACCTACGCTTCCTAGTGCTTCGGCTATAAGGAAGCTACACAGCCTCTGTAAAGGGTTCCCGATTAGATCTCTCTCTTTACCTTCTTTAACAATGACTAAGTGGCTGTCCTGGTGCCCTAGCACCTAGGCTAGCGTTAGTAGGTCTAGTTTTAATCCCTTTAATCTAAAAGGCTGCTTTAGTTAGGTTATTAGCTAGGAAAATGCGGTCTTAATTACTGTAAATAACGCTAATTTCGTAGTTAAAGCGCCGTTTCGTCTAGTTAGCTATATTAAGCATAAAGTTAAGTACGCTAGCTTAATCCTTAGACTTAAAGGTCTTTACTTAGATATTGCCGGTGTTTAAGCATTTAGAGATAGCTAGCATTGTGTAGCCGTCTTAACTTAGGTTAAAGAAAAAGAAATTAATAAACAGTTTAGTAAATAGTGCCTTGTTTATAAGGACGATTATAGCCTTGCTATTAACTTGCGTTACCTTAGCAAGTGCGTAGGCTTTGCATTTAATCGTCGTTAGTCTGCGTAGAGGGGTTAGGCCTAATCGTCTAAGGACCTCCTTAACAGCCTTTAGTCTTGCGTAGGCTAGGCGCTAGTGCTAAACAGTTAGATTAGCTTTTACGTTAGCGTTAGACTAGGTAGTAATAGGAAGCGCGATTTTACTGTAGATTTAATCTTAATTAGATTTTACAAACTTTGTAAGAGAGGTCTAATTAGTCTAATTAAAGATTACAGTCTTTAATGTAGAGGATTAATTAAACTCTACCGTTTCTAGTGTAAAGGTTTAATTAGGTTTAACGTAAATCGTAGTAAAAGCATTAGCTATAGCCTTAACTTCTTACGGTTAAACGTTAAAGAAAGCAAGTCCTCCTTTAGACTTTAGCTTAGTAAAGTGCGTCCTGTTGTTTTTACTATCCTTATAGTAGATCGTCCCGATCTCCTAGTTTTAGTAAAGCTACTTCTTATTAAGTTAAAGCGTAGCCACTAGATTTAGCGGGAAGGTTTTATAAAAGAGGGCATTTTTAAGTGTTAACGTGGCCTTATAGCCGTTATATAGCATTAAGTTAAGCTTAACGCTCCCTCTTTTAGTAATTTAAACTGTCCCGTTACCGGTTTTTACGCTCTCCTTAAAGGGAGTTAGATTTATAAAAAAGCTAGCGTTGTTAAAGACGTAAGAGCTTGCGCTAAAGTTTGCGATAATCTAGTCTCTTTTAAGATAGTCTAGATTAGAGGAAGTGTTAAAGGCGACTCTTATAAACCTAACCTTTTTAGTAAAGGTTAAATCCTAATTAAATTCCTTTTATTATAGGACCTTTTCGCGCTACGTAGTTACCTTCTCCTTATTCTTTAGGATTATAAGCCACTCCTTAACTACCGCCTTATTGCCCTTAATTAGCTAAGTCCTAATCTATAGCATAAAGCTTTAGTTTAAGTAGACTATCTTACAAGCGTTGCGGCAAGGGTTAAAGGAGCTGATTAGGTGCTTTGTCTTATAGACGTTGTAAGATTCCCGTTTTCCTAAAGCCGCTTTTTCGCCTTAGTAGGTTATAAGGGCTGTCGTCCTTAACCTTCCTCCCTTCCTAAAAGCTAGATCCTCCTTTTCTTAGTCTAGTAGGGTGTAGTTCTTTAGGTAGTCTGTTAACACCTTATTAGTGTTAAACTGTTATAACTAATTAGATTTGTAGTATAAAAAGGGCATAAATTTATTAAAGCTAAGGTAGGGCATAGGAGGCGCTAATATCCTCCTATTAGGTTACGTGTATAAGGCACATAACCTCCCACGTAATAGATTATACAACACTCCCCCTAAGGCTCCGAATCGGTAAGATTTAAAGTCTCGTCAGTCGTTTAATTTAGTAACAGGAGGAGGCTTAAAACAAGCAAAACAGACGCAAATAACGCGTTAAAAGGGGAAGCCTTTAAGGGCCGTTGCCAAGCTGCGGTCTACGCTGCTTTTAGCGCTGCTTTTAACAATCTAGGCAGCAGATTTTTAGTCATCGTCTGGGTAGCAGGTTTCGTTAAAAGATTTACTAAGTTATCGCTAGACTACACGTATTAGATCGCAATTTAGTAGTTCTTAATTAGATCTCTTAGGTAGTAGTACCGTATAGCGATATGCTTCGTCCTAGGCTTAAATTCGTTAGACTTAGTAAGCGTAATCGTACTAAGGTTGTTAACGTAAAGGATTACTTCTACTATAACGTTAATTTTAAAGAGCAGGCTGTAAATCTAGACTGCGTGTTAGCTAGCGGCAAAGGCTGTAACGTATTTAGCCTTAGTTATAGATATGTAAACAATAGACGTCTTTTTAGCTGCCTAAGCTACTAGCGCGCCTATAAGCATGCAAATGTAGCTAAAGCTGCTTTTTCTATCCGCTTCGTCGGCTAGTAACGCGTTAGAGTAAACGTTAAGGCGGATGCGACTGGTAGGAGGCTAATTAAATGCCTTAAATAAAAGCCTTAGATTAGTCTTATTAATTAAATATTGTAGGACCTTACGCACAGATTTATAGTAGTCCTTAAAGGGTGCTGCTATAACTTTAGCGTGCTAGCGGACTGCGAAGGCCAGGTCTACGCGTGTTATAGCCTGCGCGTAGATTAGCTTACTAACTAAGTGCTAGTAAGGCTACGTCTTAAAGGGGTTAACATCGTTAGGCTTTTTTGTAACAATTGCGGTAATTAGCGTCTAAAGCGCTTTCGACTCGTTAGGTTACAGCCTCTGTTTAGCTAAAAGATTGCGTAAATACGTCCGTTAAGAGACGTAAATCTGGCGCAGTCCCTAATCTTTACTCCCCTTAATTGTAGGAATGCTAATGTCGATGCCTAAAAGCTATAATAGCAAGGGCGTAAGCTTAGCCTAAAGGGTAAACGTAAGCTAGCCTTTAAAATTGTTAAGATCTCTCGACTGTCCTATGTATAGAGCGTCGTCGACGTGCGTTACTACAATCACTCCAGTATTCGGGTTATAGTAAGTAGCCGGATTAGACTTTAAGGGTTTAAAACCAATTGTAGCCAGCGTATTACAAAGATGTTGTTACTACTAGCGACCTGCCTGCTTTAGTCTATATAAAGCCCTTTAAAGGAGTATTACCTTGCCTAAAGCGTAGCTAACTTAACGAGCTAAGTTAGGGTTTTTCTTAAAAAACTCCCGTACTATTAAAGGCGGCGTTATATAGACGTCCTCTTTTAGCAGGCCGTATAAGTACGCCGCGACGATGTTAAATTAGCGCAGGTTAAGGGCGTAGGTTGCAGTTAACGCGATTATAATCCTTTAGGAGTCTGATTAAGCCGTAAAGGCGGCCGTCTCCTTATAGTCTACGCTATATTTTTACTAAAAGCTGCGGGCTACTAGGCGTCCCTTCTTCTTTATTTTCTTGCCGTTAGGGCCTCTCTTTTAGTAAAGGACCTATTTACTAGTAATTAGTCGGTGATTAGCGCGGTCGACGAACTTAAAGGTCTAACGCTAGCAAAGGCTGCGCAATTTAACGTTAATAGCAGCCTTCTATTCGTAAGCTTTGTTACTCGTAAGGGCTTTGTTAAGGGTAAGGGAATCCTAATTAGATTTCTTAGTAGCGTTAGTAATTGCTAAGGTCTAACCGTAAGGTATTTGCTTAACACTAATTAGATTTGCTACGCCAGTCCTGCCGTTAACGTCTTCCTCCTTTATTGCTAGATTAAGACTAGTACCGTCGTCCTCTGGTCTAAGAGGTACGGGGATAATAAGGGGCTCCGTTATAGTCTTTAAGGTACTGCTCTCGCTCCCTTTTACGCTTGCGTTAGACTTAATAATAAGCTTTTTAGTCTGCCTTTAAAGGCCGTTAGGCTACGACGAGAGGTATTTACGGTTATTATTAGTTAGATCCTTATAAAAGTAGACTTGCGTAGTTACTACTACCTTTTAAGACCTAATTAGGTATATCTTATAAAGGTAAGTCCTGTAAAATTTAGTAAGGAGGCCCTCTTTTGCTTATAGATTAGTCTTGCTAACGTACTAGCGGCCTGCCTATCCTGCATTAATTTTAATAAAGCAACGGCAGCTAAGGGTGTGTAAATAGTGTAAGTTAATTGTATATAACTTCCTAACGCCCTCCTACTATAGTAGTATAGGTATCGTTCTATTAGATCTAGTAGTAATGTTATAAAGGTAGGCTACTACCTTAATAACGTAGGCCTAAAGCGGAAAGGGAATGCGGCCTTTAATTATAACTGTCTATAATTTAGTAATAATAATTTGTACGTAGCGTTTAATGCGTCCGTTACAGGCAGGGTTATACGTAAAGGAGGTTTAAAGGTTAGCGCTAATATTGCTATAAAATCGGCCTAGTGCTACAATATTAATGTTAGTCCTATTATTACATCTAATCTTATAAGGTATAACACTTATAGCGTTAATTAGGGCCTTAGTTACCTAGATAATAAAGGCGGTGTATTTTGTTTTCTTTTTAAACGCTCTTACGGTAATCTTGCCGGTTGCCTCGTCCTTTATAACCGTTAGCTACTGCTTAGCGTTATGGCTAACTTGGCGGATCTTAGCGATGTTAACGTAAATTGTCTTATTTAGCTTTGTCGCTAGATCGTCCTTACGGTCCTTTAGCTTAAAGTGCTTAGCCTTAGAGAGTTTACAAGCTACGCAGGGTGTAGGGTCCTTAACCTTGTTAGGTCTAATTAGACTTCCTACAGACTAACTAATCGTTTTCTTAAGCGCTTCTAGTTTAGGGTGTCCTAATTAATCGTAAAGTAAGCGTAGGTATTACTAATCGTTTAATACTTACGCTACGCTTTTAAGCCTTAGCCCTTAAACTCCTTAGTGCGGTAGGACGTCTTAGGGGACGTTGTAATAGTAATAGTAACTCCTCCTTTTTACGTAGTAAGCCTAGTAATTAGCTTACCGTTTAGTGCGGTTAAGACGCCGAATGGCTAGATACTGCTTTTAGACTCGATTAAAGGTAGCTTACTAACAATATTAACTCTAAATCCTTTAGTAAGGATTACATAACGTAATAGGATGTATTTTACTCCTTTAGACAGCGTAATAACGGGTAGATTAACGCAGCCTGCCTTAGTAGTGTAAACAACGCCTTTACCGGTCGTAAGCTTGTAACAATGCTTATAAATCGTTTTTAAGACTAGCTACTTAACGTTAGTAGCGATATAGACGTTTAAGCCGGTATTATAGATTTAGCGGTCTAGATTAGGTGTAACGTAGTATATAAACACTTTTACATACTACACGTTAGCCCTAATCGCCTTTAGCGGCGACGTAGGCTTAAAATTAACGTTAACCTCGTCTTAATTAATTACCTTTGCCGGCGGCGTAGGCTTAGAATTAACGTTAACCCTGTCCTGCTTAATCGCCCTTACGCTTACTTGCTAGATTATAACTAAAGCCTAATTAGCTTCTGGTTACCACTCCTTAGTAGCACTGTCTTTACTAGTAACGTTGTTACTACTGCTAGTAGGTAGAGTCTAATTAAACTTAGCGTAGTTGTTAGACTTGCTAGTGCTGTTAGAGGTCTTACTACGTTTAGCCTAATAACGGTCTTCCGTATAGCCATTTTTATTATAATAAGTACACTTTAGCTAGTCTTTACCGCTCTTACCGTCCTTATTAGCTCTGTCCTTACCGCTCTTTTTAGCTTAGTCCTTATTACCGTCCTTCTTATCCTTACCGTCCTTCTTATCCTTATTACCGCTATTAAACTTCTTCTTAAACTTTTAATTAAAGTAGGTATAGTAACGGGCTTAAACAAAGGTACGCATTTTAATATAAACCTTATGTTTAGGAAGCCTCCGCTAATCTTAGCGCTACTTAATAAACAACTTTATGCTAATTAGGTAGTGTCTTATGCTAACAACGTTAACAAAGTACGTTACGTAAACGGCCTATTTAGGCTCGACGCTATAGGCCTATAACTTTATAAAGGCCTTGTTATACGCCTAAAAGAAAGCTTCCTCTAACTAGTCCTACGCCTATACAAGGCGGTAAAAATTATAGTAAGCGTTAATAGCGTTTATCTACTTATTAAGTGCGTAAAGGTCTTATAGAATGTTATACATAGCGCCTAGGTTATTATTGTTAGCTAGGGAGAGGACTAAGTCCTCCTTAATAGTGTTCTTAATTATATTTTACACCTAAATCTTAATAGTCTAATTAGCTTTTACATTAATGTTTGTAAAGCTAAATTTAGGGTTAAGGATCTAAATAGCCCCCTTTATAAAAAGGGACTAAGTACGCTACTTACCCTTGCTAGTAAGGGTAGCGCGGTGTTTTATTAGGTTAGTATACAACGTAAATTTAGCTATTACGTCTCTCTTAATAGTAAGGGTAAACAACGACGACGGCGGCAGTGGCGGCGGCATTAAAGTGTTTACTCTTCCTAGCGCGTTTAAGGTAAGCAAACGTAAAGGGGCGTTTACAGCCGCTTACTACTAAGCCTAATTAAACGCCGCCTTCTATTAGGCAAGGTCGTCTTCCTAGCGGTCTAGCGCTCGCGCTCTGGCGTTAAGCATATCCTAAAGCCGTTAAAGGTTTAGCGCGGTCCTTAGTTAAGTAGGGGAGGCAGGCTAGGATAGAAAAGATAGTGGTCTGCTAAAAGGAGGCGGACCTAATCCTTCTAGTGCTAATATTAACGCTTTTCGCTGTTCTTTACGCTTCTTATTAGCGGTTTAAATTATAGCTTCTAGGTCGTCCTGCTGCTTAAAGGCAGGGTTTATGCAGCAGTTAGTAGGTGGTAGGATTGTAAAGCTTGCTACTTAGTCTTTAAATAGCAAAGGTCCTAAAGCGACGATACTAGCTAACAACAGGTCGCAGTTTTTTCGTTAAAAGTGTTTAGGAAGCTGGTAATAGTTACTTTAGACCGTTAATTAGCTAAAAGAAATGGTTAGGATCTCCTTAATGCTAATAGAAGACGTCTTAGGCTTATAACCTGTTAAACTGTTATAACTAATTAGATTTATAGTATGAAAAGGGTATAAATTTATTAAAGCTAAGGTAGGGCATAGGAGGCGCTAATATCCTCCTATTAGGTTACGTGCATAAGGCACATAACCTCCTACGTAATAAATTACACGATAGTTAGCCGTCTTTACTAGCATTTGTATTAACACGATTAACTTAATTATAGTTAAGGTTATATGTTTTTTAAAAAGGACCTGGTTAAGTCTAATTAAAGGTGTTATAAACCTTCTAAAGTAGGTAAATGCTTTACTATTTATAAAGACGCCTTTTAGCTTTATAGTCTTTAGCTAGTCGATCGAATTAGCAAGGTATGTCCTTTAGTTAGTAATCGTTACCTTGCGGTTAACAATTAAAAGGAACTCGTTTACTAGCTCTTAGTAGTAGGCAGTAGCGTTAGGTACTAAAGCCTTCTTAATTCCTACAATTATAAAAGTAACAAACTAATCGGTTAAGTTAAGAGAGGTCTTAGCTATAACTTCCCTTAAGACTAAGTGTTTAATTAAACTTCTTAGTCTCTTAGTAAAGGCTTTATAAGACCGCTAAATCTTCTCCTTACGGTTAAAGAGTCGTCCTTTAGTTTTAGTTAATTCTTTGTTAAAGTCTGGTTAGGTAGGCTCCTTTAGTTTAATAGGTTTTAAAGGATTTAAGTATTCCTATACTCCTTTATCTTCTGCTACCTGCTTTAGCTTTTTATACTAGTTACTCTAGTCTTATAAACTTTTAAGCTTTAGTAGTAAAGGAAGCCTTTTATACGTCTCGTTGTCCATTATAGTTAAAGCTTAAGAGAGAGAGAGAGAGAAAGAGAGAAGGGTTAAATAAGTAAGGTAAATTAAGCAAGTAATTAGGTTAATTGCTAAGGTAAAAAGAAAGAAGTATAAAGGTAAAAGGCGTAGGTTAGAGTCTTAAGAGTCTTATATACTATAAAATAAGTGTATAAAGAGTATAAAGGAAGAGTCTAATTAAACGTAAGCTAGGCTTATAACTGTTAAATAGGGCAATTAAATAGATTAATAAAATTACTAACTAAGCAAAAAGTCTAAGCAGCCCTACTCTAACCTGCGTCTACCTACACCTTAAATACATGGAAAGAGGCCTCCAGCCCACCCAATTCCTACACTTCTAAGGTCCCTGTAATGCAGGGGATTAACGCGTCTAGCTCCGGAAGGGAGCCTCCCTTGCGCTAGGATGCAATTACCGGAAGTCAGGAGGTCAGGGAGCGCGTACGGCTTCATCCCTTTCGGGATTTTAAGGCGGTCGTGTATGGCGGTATTTCGGGTAGGTCACGTGTATCACGTGTGTGCAGGTTCCACTTGACAGGGTCGGTTGTTCCTTCTGTTTTTGGCGGCACAGGCTAGCCGTATGGGGAAGCCTAATCGCCTGGTATGGGACAGGCCAGAGCCCGCTAGATTGGGAGCGCGAGAAAGTGTAAAGAGTGACAGCCGGAGTGGCCGCGACGTGGGTGTAAGTGAGCAGCGTGCAAGTGCGTCTGAGACGGTCTCACAGTTTGTGTTGACATGTCTTTGGTGTTTGCCATTCGGACGTTTACTTGTGTTGTTGTGTCTTTGCGCATCGCGACGATCTCCTGCTCTTCCGTCGTCTCTACTACCATCATCGTCTCCACGCACTCGTATACTCTCCATGCAGCACCCGTCTTTTCCTCTTCCCTCTGCCGTTTCTCGTTTCGTTGTCAGATATAGTCAGATGCTGATCGCCGTATCACGTGACTGTTATCACGTGGAGGACAGGACGCACGTGCTCCGGCGCCGGTCCGACGTCAAAATGTCGCTAGCAAGAGGAGCTCTCTTTTGCCACGTCCACCACGGCCGCAGCACGAAAACGATGCGCGGCGCAGACGGCGGACCGGGATGCCGAATCTGATGCAAGGAACCGAGGCGGCCAGAGGCCGGGTGCCGACGGCGCTGGGGGAGGATCGGCAGGGTGGGGCGGGCGCGGTCCGGCGACTGCCACGGCTGCCTGCATGTCGATCCTGTCATCAGCGCAAGGTCAAGGTGTGTGTAATACGTGACGGCGGAGTTGCGGGCCAATGCACTGACAGAGGGCAGTGCGACAACAACCGCCCAAAGTGCGCGCCGTGCACGCGCGCGGGCACGCCGTGTCTGCTCATCTTTCCGGGCAGCGAGCACGAGACGGTATCGCGCGAGTGAGTCAGCGTTTCGGTGACGTTTAACAAGAAAAATTGAGAAAAATACGCTAACGGCACAGGGAGCTGCACGCGCTGGAGCAGCAGGAGCTGGCGCGGTCGGGGGGCGAAGAGGCCGACGAGGAGGAGCGGTCGCCGCGGATCGTGGCCCTGTCGCCGGCGGGCAAGCTGCCGGACGGCACGGTCGAGGCGTTTTCGTTGGCGGCAGCGGCACCGTTGCGCGAGCGGGAGTGGCGCATGAGCCAGGCACAGCTGCTGCAGACGCTGGGACGGACGGCCAAGGCGGCCGAGGCGGCCGAGGCGCACGTGGAAGCGCACGCGATGCCGTCAGCCAAGGACGTGCAGTATCTCTTTGGCAAGTAGTGAGTTCTCTTTTTTTTTTCTCTTTTTTTTGTGGAGAGATGGGGTGTGTTTCCCAGCTGTCGACGACTGACTGGCAGCCTCGCCGGATCCCACGTGCAGAACCCGTTTCTGGTCCGCCACGAGGTCGAGCAGCTGTACGCGCGCATGTTTGAAGGCGCCGGCCGGCCGACGGCGCGCGACCGGTTCCGCACGTTTATGATCCTGGCCATTGCCACGATTGTGCCGTACCGACTGGGCCAGCACGCGCACCACCCGCTGGGCTACTACCAGGCGGCGATGCCGCACCTGGGCGGCGACTTTCTGGCGACGCGGCTGGAGTCGGTGCAGGATCTGCTGCTGATCTGCCGCTTTGGTATATTTTACCACATTGGTGTGTTTCTTTCTCTTGTTCTCCTCCTCTCTCCCCTTTTTTTGCTCCTCCTCTCTTCTCCCCAGTTCCTCTCCAGTTCTTCCCCCCT
>RQWE01000157.1:17823-51125 GCA_004028395.1 Leptographium galeiforme
GCACCTCCATCTGGGACACCATCCAGCTGTGCGGCCGCCTCTGCATCGAGCTGGGCCTGCACCGCCCCCGCGAGACGCCCGGCGACGTGCTGCAGGAGCAGCTCGAGCGCCGCGTCTTTTGGGAGTACTACATGCTCGACCGCTACAGCTCGACCACGATCAGCCGGCCGTTTGCGCTGGCCGACCGCGACATTTCCGTGCCGCTGCTGGCCGACGCCGACGACGACGACCTGGTGGCGGCGCGCGGCCGCGTGGCCGACCTGGACGCGTTTTGCACGACGCACGTGGCGCGCGGGCCGACGGAAATGACAGTGTTTCTGCTGTGCGTGCGCCTGCGGCAGATCTCGTCGCGCATCCAGACGGACTTTTCGCAGCTCGTGGGCGCGCCGCCTTTTTTGCTGACAGGCCGCATCTACGGCCTGCTGGACGGCCTGCTGCGGGCCATTGACGAGTGGCGGCGCGGCGCGCCCGTGTTTGCGGCGCCGCGCAGCCTCTACGAGATGCCCGAGTGGTACGATTTGCTGCAGGCGCGCGAGCGGCTGCACGCCGTGCGCAAGGCCATGGACCTGGCGCCCAAGCACGACGACGGCGGCACCGGCGGCGGGCTGCCGGCGCGCCACCTGCTGGCGCTCTGTCTGGACGCCGCCAGCAAGACGATCCGGCTCTACGGCGGCCTCTTCCACAGCCACGTCGTCACCTACACGCGCTCCTACTTCCACACCGTCTTCACCGCTGGCCTCTCCGTCATGTTCTGCTGCTGCGCCTCCATCCCGCCCACCACCGCCGCCCCCGTCGCCGCCGACCGCGCCCGCGAGCGCCGCCGCATCCGCGACACCCGCGCCGTCCTCCGCCTCTGCCAGCAGACGCTCGCCCACATGGGCGCCCAGCTGCCCGACGCCCGCCCCTACGTCACCGCCTTTGAGGCCCTCCACACCAGCGTCTCCGGCCGCCTCGACCAGGCCCTGCGTGCCGTCGCCGCGGACCCGCACGACGGCGACAACGACCCCGACGACTTGGATCCCGACCTCGATCCGGCTGCTGCCACCGGCCCCCTCGACGACGCCGTCGCCACCCCCGGCACCGCCCCCAACACCGTCCCCGCCACGCCCGCCGCCACGCCCACCGCCCTCGCCGCCACCGCCCAGGTCGACCCCCAGCTGGCTCACCCCCACCTCGCCCTCGCGCCCGAGCACTTTCAGCAGCACCATCACCACCATCCGCACCACCCGCCGCAGCAGCACCACCACCACCTCCACCACCACCAGCAACATGCACAACAACACCTCTCCCCCGCCGTCACCATGGACAGCCTCGGCCTCGGCCCGGCCAACACGGACGTTTCCTTTTACAGCCGCGCCAGCGGTCTGGCTGCCACCCCGTTTGGCGCCGAAGTCGTCCCGCAAGCCGGCTTCGGCGCCCATCCCGCTGGCCTCTCGTCTTATGGCGGTGTGCCGGCGGCTCCGGTCCGCAACGACCTGTTGCAGTGGGCCTTTCTCAGTGACGACACCATGTGGAACGTCGTGGGCGAGTACGTCTATGGCGACCCGAACGAGACGCTTGAGCTGTTCAATGGCTTTGATTTTGGGACGTTGTAAAAGTGTGATTAGTCAGCACTTGCATATGGCTGGGAAAAGTATCTGAATGTATGAGTATTTCTAAACGGTCTGCCTTGCGCCACGGCTTATAAGACCCGTATCCCTCTACTCTGTCACGTACGGCCATAGATACTGGAAAGCACGGGATCCCGTCCGCTCTCCCCTAGTTAAACCAGTAATCGGCGGATTAGTAGTTGGGTCGGTGACGACCAGCGAATACCCGCTGCTGTACGTTTTTTTTTTTTTTTGGCGTCTGTTGTTCGCCGGTTGACAGCTATTATGCGGGAAACCTCGCAGTTTTCCACGACTCGCCGTGATCTGCACGTGACTTTTCCGTCGCCGCACGTGCCCCCTCTTCTTGCTCTCTTTTCCTGCATCGTCGGACAGTGTCCGATCGCGTGGGGCCCCCTGTCCGAACTCTGCTCTTTTGTTGCCGCCCTTTTTTTGTCTCGCCCCGGGCCCGCCGTGTGACCCGTCGGACGCCGGCCGACGCGCCCGCCTCTAGACACTCTCAGACACCTTTTTTGAGGCACACGACCACATGGCCACACACGGCCACACGGCCACACACCCTGTCCCCAATCCGTCCACCACCACCACCACCATTTCCCCCCCCCCCCCCCCCCCATCCCACGGCCACACACAGCCACACGGTCACCACCACGCGCGCGCGCATCGCGCACGCGACCACCGGCCCTGATGGCGCCCCGCGTCGACGACGGGGCGGCGCCGGCCATGGGCCACCAGGCCTGCGAGCGGTGCTGGAAGCGCAAGCAAAAGGCACGTGACGTGGACCTGCGGTTCAATGAGACCGTTTCTCTGGCTAACCGACGAGACAGTGCGACCGCCAGCTGCCGTCGTGCTCGACCTGCGCCGGCCTGGGCGTGGCGTGTCGGGCGCGCAGCGTGCAGTTTGACCAGCTCACGGACGACAGTCCGCTGTCGCATGCGTCGACGTGGAGGTGAGTGGGTGCTGGTGGTTGACGTCTTGTCGTTGTCTTGTCGTCTTGTCGTCTTGACGTCTTGTCGTTGTCTTGTCGTCTTGTCGTCGCCTTGTCGTCTTGTCGTCGTCTTGTCGTCGTCTCGTTCTCGTCTCTTTACCCTCTCATCCTTTACTGTTCCCATGTCCTCTCGTCACCCTCTCTGTCTTCTCCTCTTCTCCTCTTCCTTATCTCCTCTTCCCTATCTCCTCTTCCTCATCTCCTCTTCTCCTCTACCTCTTCTCTCCTCTTCTCCTCCTTCTCTTCTCGCATCCTTGTCCTCTCATCCTCTTCTCCTCCTCCTCTTCTCCTCTTTCTTGTCTCCTCCTCTCCTCCTCTCCTCTCCGTCCTCCTCATCTCCTCTCCTCCTCTCCTCCTCTCCTCCCCTCTCCTCTTCCCCCCCCCCCCCCCTCTCCTCCTCCTCTAACCCCCCAGCTACTTCCGCACCCTCCGTCGTCGCGTCGACGACCAGATGCCCCCCCGGAAACGCCCCCGTCTGGACCGCCCGCCCGCCTCCGTGACCAGTGGCCCCAGGACCGTCGCCCGGCCGTCGACGCCGCCGTTGCGCACCCGCACCGCCGCTTCCGAGGCCGGCACCAGCAGCACCCGTGGCACGGCTGCCGGCGCGGCCGGCGTCGGAGGTGCCTCGTTGTCGGCCACTGCCATTACCACCACCACCCCCTCGGACGCCGACGGCGGCATCCGCGCCATGATGGGCGAGATCGGCTTCCTCTCGCGCAGCGCCATTGGCGAGCCGCGCGAGGACGAGGCCACGCCCGCCGCCCATCGGCCCCTCCGGCTGGCCCTCGACCACGTCGTCCTCGCCGCCCTCGCCCTGGACGGACACGACCTGGGCGGTGGCAGCCACGGGGCTGGTCGAGGCTCTGGCTCTATTGGCTCTATTGGCTCTGGTGGCGGCAGTGCTGGAGCTGGAGCCAGTTGGACCGACCGGATGGCGGCGGCCCCGACGGCCTCTGCCTCGTCCCCCCCCACGCCCGACGACCCCGTCCTGACGCCGGCCGCCGCCGTCCACCTGCGCCGCTTCCTCGACGAGGTCGCCATCCGCTTTCCGCACCTGGCCACGACAAAGGCCGCCGAGCAGCTCGAGAGCCAGTTTGAGCGGCTGCTGTCCTCCTCGTCGTCGGCCTCCTCCTCCTCGTCCGCCTCGTGCTCCTCGTTTGCCCTCCAGCGCTTCAACGTCTTTCTCGCCGTCGCCACCGGCGCCCTCCTCGCCCCCGATGCCGCCCGCCTCCGCGCCTTTGCCCACCGCCTCCACGCCGCCGCCGTCCGTCTGCTGCCGGCCGTCCTCGCCACCAGCCCCCCCTCGGACGCCCTCGGCCCCGTCCGCGCGCTCGTCAGCCTCGTCCTCTACGCCACCCTCGAGCCCGACGGCGGCTCTGCCTGGCACCTGCTCGGCATGGCCACCAAGCGCTGCATCGTCCTCGGCCTGCGCCGCGAGCCTGACGGGCCCGCTCTTTCGTCCGCCGAGGCCGACGACCGCCGCCGCCTCTTTTGGAGTGTCTATCTGCTGGACCGGTGCGTCGGCCTGTGTGTCTGCTCTTGTGTATAAACACCCTTGCTAACTCGTCAACAGTTCCATTGGCCTGGCCATGGACCGTCCCTTTAGCATCCAGGACGAGGACATTTCTGTTCGGGTAGGTCTCTCTCTTTCTTGTCCTCCCTCACTCCTCCTGTGTTATTTTCTCCCCATTGCTCCCTCTTCCTTTTTCCTTTCTCTCTTTTTCCCCCCGGCCTCCCCCCTGGCCTCCCCCGCTAACCCCCAGATGCCCGAAGATCTCTCCCGAGACGCCGACCCCTTCCTCTCCCTCAGCCACCACCTCGTCGTCCAGGCCCGCCTCGTCTCCGCCGTCCGCACCGCCGCCCGCGAGACTCCTCTCTTTGACTACAGCAACTTTTGCTACTGGCGCGACTTTCCCCCTCCTCTCGACCGCCTTCCCCCCGACGTCCGCGACATCCATGCCGACTATCTCCACCTCCTCGCCTGTCGCACCCTCATCCAGATCGCCGCCAACTGCATGACCGCCGATGCTGCCGCCGCCTCTTCCTCTTCCTCCTCCTTGGCCGCCCCCATCGCCTCGGCCGCCGCCGCACCCTCCTCGGCCTCTTCTGCCTCCTCCAACGCTCCCTCCTCCGCCTCCACCACTTCGACCTCGCCCCAGTCGCCCGAGCACCCCGACCCCGCCAGCCCCTCTGCCACCCTCCCCGCCAGCGACGCTGCCTCTCTCCCATCGGCCGCCGTTGGCACCATTGGCACCACCACCACCGCCGCCGCCTCCTCCTCAGCTGCTGCTGCTGCTACTGCCGCCGCCGCCGCTGCTGCACCGGCCTCCTCCTCCTCGACCACCTCCTCTGCCAACGACAACGTCGGCCTCCTCTCCGGCCACGGCCTCCTCCAGACCATTGGCGACGACGCCGCCACCTTTTGTCGCGGCCTCATCGAGCGCGCCTACGCCCGCGCCGACCGCGAGCTGTTTGTCGGCTCCTTTATCGACGCCTACGACCTCTTCGCCGCCGGCGTCGTCTACCTCTGTCTGGCCTCCCGGCGCCACGCCCGTCGCCACGCCCACCGCCGTCACCAGCACCACCGCGTCCACCACGGCGACCCCCAGTTTCTGCTCGAGACCACCGACCTCCTCAACAAGTGCACCATGCTCATCACCTCCATCGGCGAGCGCTTCTCCGCCCTCAAGCCGCTGCGCCGTGTCCTCGTCGCCCTTCTGGCCCGCCTGCGCACCCGCCAGATGGCCCATGGCACTGTCGTGCGTCTCCCCCCCCTCCCCTCTCTGCCTTTTCGGCTCTACTGACTGCTGCAGCCCGCGCTCGACTCGCTTCCCGCCGTCGTCCCAACGTATCTCAAGAGGATGATCCACGCATGGTTATAGCCCAGTGACATGTCACGTGTCTCATCCATTCTTGTTTGTAATTCGGAACATGTAGATGAATCTTGCGAGAATCCATTTTATCCAAGCAAACATCCCGTGGCGCACTACCTCGCCCGCGACTTCTGTAGAGGTGTCCACGACTGCCAGTTCGTCATCCGGTTCAGTTTCACGGTCATGGCGAATCTCTTGTGCAGTGTTTTTGTCATTCCATTCCTTTTTGGTCAAAACAGGTAAATGAACAGGAGCTACGGAAAAAAAAGAAGAAGCCCGCGAACGCTCCGTCCACAGCTTGTCCTCCTCCTCCCCTCTCGTTTTGTGTTGTATCGTTTGGTTTAGCTTCCTTCCAGAACGCCCTTCACACACACAACGGTTTCCTGTGCATTGCAAATCACCCATCCCCCTACCGAACCTTTCCCGGAACGCTACACGCGTTTACCGGCGCAGCTTGTGCTGGTAGAACGCGAGCTCCTCGCCCTCGAGAATGTACCCGTCGGCGCGGCCGGACTGGCCCGGACGGCTGGACACGACCGCGTACAGACGACCGGCCTCGAACTGGCGCTCAATGGCGTTGTCGACCTTGCCGCTGGCGGCGAAGCGGGCCGCCTGCTTCTTCTCGACCGAGTTGCTCTTCTTCTCCGGCTCCTCCACGGCGCCGCCCTGCTTCTGCTGCCGCCGCCGGCCCAGAGCCTGGCCGTAGTGCGCCTCGTACCACTGACGGAACGGTGCCGCGTCGATCTGGATCACCGCCGACTTGGTCAGGGTGTTGGTGCGCACCAGCTCGTTGTTCGACGGGTGGTACACCACGCCAATCACACGCGTCTTGCGCGTCACGCCCTCAGACGCCCACGAAAAGTTGCCCGCCTCCAGACGGAGAGCACGGTACTTGTGGTTGCCGCCCCGCGTCCGCACAACGTGCACACGCTTGGCACCGATACGGGTGTTGGCGGGCTGGCGGCCGGCCTCGAAAGCGCGCTTCTTCCCTGTTGATAAAGGTCAGAACGTATGTCCTGGATGAGAAAAAATATAAAAATCTCTTCTCCCCAGTCCGATACGGGCTTTCGACTTGGAAAGATCCCCCATCCAACCAGAAAAAACATATGCAGTATTCACTCGGCAGGATTCGACGCACGGTAGTAGGCACGCTTCGCACCGGTGGCGGAGCGCTTGTGGCGAGAGTCTCTGGAGATACCCATGGTTGCGGTGTCTGCGAGAAGAAGAAAAGGTTAGCAACATGCCCCGGAATGCGGACGCCCGACGAGCGCGGCGTCTCAATGAGAAAAGGGAGCGTAGAGAGTCTCCAGCATTCGCAGCTGTTCACAACATACCGTACGCCTGTGAATGGGACGGACGTGGAACAAGTGGGTGGTTGTCGTGATGGTTGTTGCAGGGAAAATTAAGAAGCTCGAAAAAGATTCAGGGCTTTTTTCTCTGGCGAAATTGTTAGACCTAAAAAAATCGGTGCGCACAAATCGGGTTTTCCATGGGCGGGGCTCCGAAACCTACACTAACTATGTCACGTGAACTGGCTGTGGACCTGTAGATGTGGGTCCGGTCGATGTGGGTCCGGTAAAGATGGGCCGTTGTGCTGTTGATATGTCGGAGGACGGAGTACTCTCTTGTATTGGCGTCCCAGCTCGACATCCTAGCTCCTCGTAGTAATACCAATGACTTGCTTTTCGCACATCACACGTAGCCAACCGAAACCAGACTGTAATCACCAGAAGTGAAGCTATGCCAAGTCCTGCAAACTGCCAAACTGTTCACTCAACAAGTAGCCATACTCCCTTTCCTTGCTATCCTGTCCTCGCAGCCAGTGTTCTCCCTTTGTTTTCCAGGCCTTTGTTTTCCAGACCGTAGACGTACCCCCTTCAAATCAGACCGCCTCATCCTACCATTACTGTAAGCCATTTCCTTTGTTGTTCTGTCGTGGCTCATCCTCTTTGGTACTTACTGTCTTGCCGGCTTTATGTCCGAGTCAAATCACACCATCAATTGCATCAATCAGAGCACGCATACCAGGGGCAAGCGATCGTTTGTCGATCTGTTCAGTGCGCCCGGCTTGGGCTCGAGATGCTTCGTTGATACCGATCCAGTCCGCGCGGTAATGCTCTGCATTGGCAGTGGACTGAGCTCGCATGGACGGATGTGGAAGCCGATTCCCGTTCATCTGCATCTCCTCGATCGTCGGCCACTCGGAGGTGTGCGAGTTTGCTTCCGTAATGTTGAAGCAAGTCCGTTGGCCCAGCACAAGCGACAGTCCATCCTGGGGCAGGCTCGGGATCTGAATCTTTGCCTTGTGTGCCTTGCCCTCTGCTTCGAGCATTTGAATTCGAGCCGTGTTTGCCGCCATCATTGCATTCACCACTTCCAGCTGGTGGAGAGCGTAGTCCTGCGGCGTCTGCGGCAAATATGGCGAATCTCCATAGCCAGCTAACGCGGCGCGCTGGAGCATGTACTCGTGCGATTCGGCGATGCTGAGCGGCTCATGTCTCTGGGAAATTCCTTTTCGTGTTAGAAAGTTCACCACGACATGTGGAGGGGGGAATACCTCTGTTGACGCCATATTTGGCTGACGAGTGCATCTTGTCGCCAATCTTGGCCACATCTGCGTAGCTCAATGTGACACTGTGGTTGCCTCCCTGTGGGCAGAACGAGGGAGAGTCTGCCCGAAGATGAGTGACAACCGGGGGCGAGCCATGAGCAATAATCGTTGTGCCGTTTTGAGGCGGAGGCGAGCTCTGTCCCACCACTGTGCTTGCCAGGTTTGCATGAATCTGAGAGGGGCCAGCGTCACCTGTTCCGGAGACAGTCGTGTGCTGGTGATGGCTCGTCACGGCCGGAACTTTCATCTTATGTTTTTCGATATTGTCGTGGTCGTCTGTGGTGTGTGAGAGAGCCTTCGGTGAAATGTCTCCGGTGTTCGAGAGGCCCATGTGATGTAGAATGTCCGCAAAGCTCCCTTCGTTCCTTCCAGACAAATGGTCACTTGTCGATGCCTTGGATGATTCTCCTAAAGCAGTCAGCTTTTGATTACGTTTGTTTGCAAGTTGAAGCATGGAAGGCACGCAGTGTGAGAAATCAAAGCCACTTCTTACCCAACTTCGACCGTTCCTGCCTGGCGGCTTCCTTTGCTTCCTCGATGGCCCCAAACAGCTTTTGTTGGTTGAGGTCTACGTCGGCAAGAAACCTTTCGTAGATTGGATTGGTGATCCGAGGCTTGGGCGGAGGCTTCTCATAGTTATCAGCCCCGTGTCGCTTTCCACGTCGGTTCTGTGCAGAAAGCCGTGTCAATGAAATGCCGGGTATGTGTCTATGAGGTGTTTGTTACTCGTGCCATGACTGCTGGAGGAACTCTGAAGTCTGCAGTGCGACGTATTCAAGACGTCTGTTGGGTTTGGATCTGTTGCGTTTTGTGGAAGAGAGAGAGAAGGGAAGGAAGAGAGGTGAGAATACTGGGATTTATAGAAAGGCTGGCAGGAGGGGGAAGCAGCATACGGAGTAGAGCTCTTGCCTTTCTGAGCTTGCTCAATAGTCAGTAGCGTTCATGAATCACTGGTCAATGAACAAGTATACGGCCAAAAGGAGAAGGAGCAAGTCAGGTGGCGGGTACGTCCCAACGTGGATCATACGAATTTCAAGTTTATTTCACTTCAGAATGAGATATACTTCAGAGGCGCGCCGTTACGGGGTTGCCTGGGGGGCATTGTTGACTTGCGACTGGCAATGCCAATATCATGAAGCCTCGCGAGATATGGAGAGGTACATTGGTGTACTAGTACAACTGCAGTGTCCACATGTATCTCTGCAGCGGGCGGCAGCTTCCCGCGCTAAGAGAAGGTACGGGAGCGACGGGCCAATCAAAGCCGAGGACGTTGCTCCTGAACTGGAGGTCCACCTGAACATGAGTTCAAAAGTTCTTCAACTGCGTCTGTTCTGCCCGCATTGTTATATTTCACTCCATCGCATCTGCCCAGCATGGCCGGCTCCAATGACCTCGTGCTCAAGGTGGCAAACCGCGGAAAGTCGGGCGCCATCAAGAAGCTCCCGCCAACCGTTGAAATTGCGGCGGATGGAACGATTGAGCAGCTGCAAATGAGCCTGGCGAAGCTGTCGGGCGTCTCGGACTTCAACCGCATCGGTGTCTTTGACCCTACGACGCGCAAGATCCTCCGCGACCGCCGGGCCATCATCGGCCAGCAGGAGAATATCGCCGGCTCCGGCGCGGTGCTGGTGCAAGACCTCGGTTCGTTGCATTGTGTCCCATTGTGTTTTTGTGTTTTCCGTTGTGTTCTTCCCCGCGATCATTCTCGATTGTTCTCGTGGCCGAGGTTGCTCTTTCTGACACGGCATGTCTCGCCCGACTGCAGGTCCCCAGATTGCGTGGCGCACCGTCTTTGTCGTCGAATATGCCGGCCCTATCCTCATCCACGCCCTCTTCTATTACCTGCGGCCATCCATCCCCCTTTTCCCGGCAACGGCAGACGTGGCGGCCGGTGTCACCGACGTCCAGACAATCGTTTTTGGGCTCTTCCTGCTGCACTTTCTCAAGCGTGAGCTCGAGACCATTTTCCTGCACCGCTTCGCCGCCAACACGATGCCTGCCTTCAACATCTTCCGCAACTCGGCGTTTTACTGGTTGATGGCTGGTCTGGCCTGCTCCTGGTCGCTGTACGCGCCGCTGTCGCCGCTGCGCGTTTCGTTCCCGCTGGGCGGCTCCCTCGCGTCGCCGGCGCGGTCTGGCTTCGGTAGCACTCCGCTCGACTATGTTGGCCTCGCGCTCTTTGCTGTCAGCGAGTTCTGCAACTTCCGCGTACACTACCATCTGGCACACCTGCGCAAGCCCGGCAGCACGGAGAAGGGCATCCCCAACTGCATTGGCTCCAGCCTGGTGACGTCGCCCAACTACATGTTTGAGGTCCTGGCTTGGGTGGGCGTGATCCTCATTTCGCGCGATGCTACGGTGGCCATTTTCATTCTGGTTGGCATCAGCTACATGCGTAGCTGGTCGCGTGGCAAGGAGCGGGCGCTTCGGAAGCTGTTCCCGGACACGTACAAGAAGAAGCGCTACACGATGCTGCCGGGACTGATTTGAGCTGGACAATAGCATCATAAGAGGCTGTAGGGCTACAGGCCAAAAGAGCGGTTTTGCACGGACATCAAATCGGCAAGCCCACATCCTACTTGGAACAGAGATGTCGGCCCACAGACAGAGTAGACCTGCAAGTATATCATCAAAAAAGTATAAATTCTCCTAGCCTGTTGATCTGTTCTTGTGCTGTGCTTCCATCAGAAGTAAACTCCATCGTACCGCATATCATGAATTTCGTCACATCATTTGTCGCATCTCAACCCGCCAGCGGTGTCTCGGCGGCTCCTGCCTGTTCGTAGGACACTGACACAACTTCTGTAGGAACATCCGGCAGGTCCAGCATTGCTTCTTCCACTTTCATTGGGCACATTTGAGCCACAGCTGCAGCGTCAGTGGTCTCTGTCATGAGGGAATTCATCACTGTCACCGTTTTGTCAACTTGGTCCTCTGTTTCTGCCGTGACAACTGCCAACTGAATCGCCTCCGGTGGTTCGTCTACAGCGGCAATTGTCGTATCCTTTCCTTTTCCCTTGTCGAGCTTAGGCCTCGTTTCCCCCACGTTGCAACCGTCGACATCGCCTCCCGAGGTTTCAGTTGCAGGCTCCAGATCAATTATCTTGGCCTGTCCAACGACAACGACATCGTCTACCGAGATTCCATTCTCGTTCGGGCGAGGATCTTCTTTGGCTTTCGTGACGGCGCTGCTCTCGGGAACAACCGCCATGGCCGTCGCCGCCGCGGCAGCATCGTCGTCTTCGCCAGCCACGCTTCTCGGTCGACTCTGGCTACGGCTCCGGCTGCTTGCGGTAGAGCTGCCGCTCTCACTGCCGGTATAACTTCCGCTCGAGCTCCAGCTGTCATCGTCCTCGTCGTCCTCGTCATGGTCTCCGCCGACCTCGCCCTGGCCGTCGTCACGCGTCCCGACGCAACCGTCGCCGTCGGTCAGCTGGCGACGCCGGTCTTGGCGCAGCCGCCGCCGCTCCTCCCGCTGCGCCTCGCGCGCCCGTCGCTCACGCACCAGACGCATCGTCTCTTCCAAGACTGAAATATTTCGGTACTGCATCTCGGCCCAGTTTTGCACGTTGCCCATCTCCTTGACGGGACCGGTGAACTCCTTCACGAGGCGGACGAGTCCGTCGTTGGCCTTGCGCAGGCCAACCACGGCGCGGCCCAGGTCGCGCTGCTGGGTGGCAATGGCGCGCATGTTGTCGTGCATGAGGGCAGCGCGATCCCGCAGCTGCGTGTCGAGCAAGTTGGCGATGCTGGCGTCAATGGCTTGGCTCGCCTCGGTAATGTCGCGCTGGCCGCTGGCCGACGGGCCCGGTGCAGCCGCCGTCCCGCGCGGCAGGGACATGGAGGATGCCGACGAAACAGGCGGAGGATGCGGCAGCGATGTCGTGGATGAGGCCAGCATGGTGGATGATCCGGTCAGAGTGGCCGTCGAGGTGCTCGCCGTCGAGCTGCTGCTGCCTGCGGCACTGCGGCCCGAGGCCGTCACGGCACTGACAGAGGTCATGGACACCGAAACCGGGGCGACCATTGGCGTGATTGGTGCCAGCGACGACGAACCTGGTGCACGCGACATGATTCTGGTCCTGATGATGACGTCGTTATAAGACGAGATGCAGATCTGCCGCGCTTCCAACCAGACGCCAGGAAAGCACAAACTTGTCGCTCAGCGATAGCAGAAACAAGACTGAAAAAGGAGAGCGCAATGAGACGATGGTCGGCACGGAAAAGAAAGGCCGTGAGGGTGGTCGTCGTCAATGCACGTCCTAATCCATTTCTCGCGATGCTTTCGGGGCGGCAAATGCGGGGACCTCATTCTCGGGGCCTCGAGGGAAAGAACGCGGATAGGATCGGAGACGCTCGCTCTCATTCGTCAGAGCTGCTCATGCAGGTTGAGTGGAGGTGGAACAGTGGCAGGTGACGGCCGCCTTAGAGGCCATGCTGCAGGGCCGAAGCAGGAAATTCTCATAGTCCCCAATACAGCAGGTACAATGGCGTGTTCCCTCCTTAGCCGGCGCCAACAGTGCGCAGGATGTAAGATGGTCCAGTGCTTTTCCAATGCTTTTATTTACATCATACAGGAGAGCCCGCATCGCCCTCGTCGTACCCGCCCACCACCAAAGGGATCCATTCCCTTTCCCCGATCCCCTCCATCTTTTTTTCATCTTGCCCATTATCATGTCTTGTGCCGCATTAGGGTGTACTCCTTCTGTCGGGACGACAGCAAAACCAAAAGATCATGTAGGTCCGACAGAAGATGCACAAAAGATGTACATAAGATGCGCGTTCACCCCCCCGCCCCCTCTAATTAGTGCCGGTGTCGTCGGCCTAGCTGCTCAGCTTGCTGAGAATGGTGCTGCCGGATGCCTTGGCCTTGGCGGCGTCGCCGTCAAAGATCTTGAGCAGCGCGCCCCAGACCTGGTTGGGCTTCTGGGAGGCGTCAATGGCGGACCAGATGCCGGTCTTGCGGTAGTAGTCAACGACCGGCGTGGTCTGCGCGTGGTAGGTGGCCAGGCGCTTCTTGAGGGCCTCGGCGTTGTCGTCGGAGCGCTGCACGAGCGGCTCGCCGGTAACGTCGTCGGCCATGTCCTGCTTGGGGGGGTTGAATAGCCTATGGTAGGTACGGCCAGACGCCGGGTGGATGAGGCGGCCGGTGATGCGGGCGACCAGCAGGGCGTCGTCGATCTGCAGCTCGACGGCGTGCTGCAGCGTCTGGTTGCGCTCCGTGAGCATGCTGTCGAGGCCCTCGGCCTGCGGGACGGTGCGGGGGAAACCGTCGAGGATGAAGCTGTCATGCCGAAAAGTCAAAAAGGTTTCGAGACACGCAAAACGGAGACAGATGGACTCACCCGCCCTTGCACTCTGGGTTCGAGTTCAGCTCCTCCTTGATCATGCCAATGACAATGTCGTCGCTGACGAGACCGCCCTGGTCCATGATCTTCTTGGCTTCCCGGCCGAGGGGCGTCTTCTTGGCAACCTGCGAGCGCAGCATGTCACCTGTGGCCTGCACACGGACGCTGTCAGCAAAATGTCTCACGCAAGCACCAGGACGAATTGATGACAGGGACGCACCAGATGGCAGCAGCCAAACTTCTCCTTGATCTTGGGCGCCTGAGTGCCCTTGCCTATACCGTGTCCAGTGTCAGCTCCGTTTGTCTCCGGGGGGGGCCGGCAAAGGTCGGCGGTCACATACCGGCACCCGGGGGACCGATGAGGATCATGCGGACTTCCTCCTTGGGCGTGGCGAGCGCGCCAAACTTTCGCTGCTCGAGGCTCTTGATGCGGCCCTCGAGGCTAGCGATGACATCGTGCAGGCGCTGCACCTGTTCCTCAATGGCACCCATTGTGTCTGTGGCAAAAATCGGATATGGTCGACGAGACGGACTGTGGTAGGGGGGATGGACGGGGATTGAGGAGTGAGGAGTGAAAAAGGTGGTAGTATTGGCAGAGTGCGATGGGAGCAAAAAGGACAAAAGCCCGGAGAGGACGCAGCGCAGCAGATAGAGCACAACACGACTACGGAAAAACACCGCGAATGCGATTTCGGGCAGGAAAAAAAGCAGCGTGCTAGCGTAGGGTGTGGACGACGGCCGCTGTAACTCCGCTGCGGACAGGGGGTCGTTAGCAGGCCCTCCGCGAGAACGGCAGTGGGGGAGTCGTAGGTACCACGCCACAGCTCCAGAGTACCGCGAGCCAATTGCACACCGGGCAGAGTACATTATGGCATCTTCAGGGTACTTGGGCCCCACCCGCGGCTAAAATTGTGTGCTCCAGTTACCCGAGCTCTTCCAGCGGGCGTTGTCCACGCCGAGGTGCTCCAGAAGAGCGACTTGCCTCTCTGGGGGAGCGCCCGGCCGGTGGTGTTTGTCTCGTGCCTGGCTCGCCGCTAAGCCAGTCAGTGCCTTTCCTTCCAGCCAGGATCGGGTGAATGGGACAGCACCATGGCAGCACTACGGGGCAGCGCATCTGTGCCGGCCGCGTTTCGTCCCACGCCTGCCTCTGAGCGGCTAGTGCACGAGGGTAGCTGGACGGCAGCAGGAGGTACGGTAGTCGCTTTTCTATCGAGCGATCCGAGATTCGTGTCTCTCGCGATGCTTGTCACGTGTGCTGAGTCGCCGTATGTCACGTGGATAAAACGGCGACAGCTCATCACGTGATACGCGACAATGCATGTGGCGCTGAACTGTGGCGGTGCTGACCGCGCTAGCCAAATGAGGAACTCACCTTCAGGCGCCACAGGCAGCCTCAGCGGTACGACGCCTTTTGGTCGACTGCCACCACGTCTCTGAACCGCCCTTTTGCACCCAAGCAAGCTCGGCCACGCACATTTTCTCTGCCTACAGACACACCTGGCCGCAGCCATGCCGACGACGACCGCCGAGACGCTGTCGATCGTGACGCGGAACGTCACCGTGGCACCATTGGTGCTGCTTTCGGTGGTGGATCACTTCAACCGCAGCGCGGCGACCAAGACTCGCAACAAGCGGGTGGTGGGCGTGTTATTAGGACAGAACGATGGCAAGATCGTGAGGGTGTCCAACAGCTTTGCCGGTGCGTGACGATGCGGGGGGGGACGGTGGGCGGCGGCGCCGACTGGCCGGCAGCCACTGACAAAAGCAGTGCCATTCGAGGAGGACGAGCGAGACCCGTCGGTGTGGTACCTGGACCACAACTACATTGAGTCGATGAACGACATGTTCAAGAAGATTAATGCACGGGAGAAGCTGATTGGGTGGTACCACTCTGGGCCGAAGCTGCGGGCGTCGGACCTGGAGATCAACGAGCTGTTCAAGCGGTGGTCGCCGCATCCGCTGCTGGTGATTATCGACGTGCAGCCCAAGGAGTCGGGCGTGCCGACGGACGCATACTTTGCGGTAGAGGAGATTAAAGATGTGCGTGGAGGGGGGAGGGTTGTCTTTTTCGGTGCGAAAGTGCTGACTTTGCTTTTCTAGGACGGCACGACGACGGCCAAGACGTTTGTGCACACGCCATCGATCATCGAGGCCGAGGAGGCCGAGGAGATTGGGGTGGAGCACCTGCTGCGCGACATCCGGGACGTGGCGGTGGGCACGCTGTCGACGCGGGTGACGAACCAGCTGCAGTCGCTGCAGGGCCTGCACCACCGGCTGGGCGACATCCAGGCGTACCTCAAAAAGGTGCTGGACGGCCAGCTGCCGGTCAACCACGCGATCCTGGGCAACCTGCAGGACGTATTCAACCTGCTGCCGAACCTGTCGACGCCGGCGGCGGAGGCGGGCAAGGGCGGGGCGGCGGGCGGTGGCGGCGGCATGCCGACCAAGGGCGACGGCGACCTGGCGTATGCCATGAGCGTCAAGACCAACGACCAGCTGATGGCCATTTACCTCAGCAGCCTGATCCGCGCGATCACGGCCTTCCACGACCTGATTGAGAACAAGGTGCAGAACCGGCAGCAGCAGGAGGAGAAGGACGCGGCCAAGAAGGAGGGCGAGGCCGGCGCAAACGGCACAGCAGCGGCGGGTGCAGCCGGCAAGGACAAGGACGGGGCCGAGAAGAAGGAGGGCAGCAAGGACAAGGAAGACGACAAGAAGGAGGGCGGCGACAAGGCGCCCAACGGGACCAAGGAAAAGCGGTAGAGCGATAGAGCGGCGTGTACGATTTTTCCCCACATGTCCACAACGCAGTTTTCTGTTTTGCACCAAGCTTGGAAAGGGGCCGTCCTGTGCCATTGTGATGCTATTCTAGTCCTCTAAGTCGTATCTCGTTTTCGCCCGTCACTCCACGCCGGCGGCCACGCCGGCCAGCACGTCGGGCCCGCAGTTTTCAATGGCCAAAACGGAGACCCGCAGCGGCCGCCACTGCTCGGCGAGGAGGCAGGCCAGCAGGTGGCGGCAGGGGGGGGTGGAGAAGGAGGCATCTTCAGTGTCAGGCTCAGTGTCAGCGTCAGCATCCGGGTCCACGTCACGGCCAGTGTCAGGGCCCATGTCAAGGCCGGTGTCGACAGCCGCCTCGCCCGCCCGCAATGCAAAGTGCGCACACGTGCAGTGCCATGCGCGCAGACGGACGACGTGGACGGTGTCACCGAGGACCTGGTAGACGGGCCAGGCGGGCGAGGCGTCGTGCGAGTAGCGCACGATGCGGTGGTGGTCCAGCAGGTCGAGCGCCGGCAGCAGCTCTGCGGGGAAGAGGACGTGCAGGGTGGCGAGCAGAGGGCGCTGGGCCGGGGGGACACGGGCGAGGGGGTTGGTGGCGGCGGCAGAAGAGGAGGCGAAGGCGGAGCCTGAGGGCGCGTCGATATCCTCCACGGGAATGGCGCCAATGGCCCGGACGAGGTCGGCAACGAGGCGCTGCGGCGAGGGCAGCAGGCCGCGCGAGGTCATGTGGGCAGCATGGGTGGTGGTGGTGGTGATGGTAGTGGTGACAAAAAGGTTGTGATCATTGGCAAGTGGTAATATCAGAGTTGTCATTCATTTCTTGGGACTACTATCGGACTTGTCGCATGTTCTCCAAAACGTGAAAACGGCAGTAGCACCAAACAATACTCCAGCCGCACCTGCCCTCAACCAGTCTCTGTCTCGCTTGTTGTCATTTGCTACGTTGTAGGCCAACTGTAATAGCTGCCGGCCACTTTTTGCAGTGGCCCGCACGGCCCCCGTAACCGCTGGATCGAGGCCCAAAGTCCGAGTTATCAATCACACATTAATATTGTCCACAAATTACTGTACACTTTTTCTCTTCCCCAGCCAACACGCCCTACACCCACTCCTTTGGCTTCCGCAACACGTCCACCAGCTGCTGCTCGCGGCTGCCCGGCTCGGGCTCGTACATGTACTTCCAGCTCGCCGTCAGCGGCAGGCTCATGAGGATGCTCTCGACGCGCGGGCCCGGCGTGTTGAGCCCAAACGACGTGCCGCGGTCGTGCACGAGGTTGAACTCGACGTAGCGGCCGCGCCGGATCTGCTGCCACTCCTTCTCGGCCTCGCCAAAGGGCATGTCCTTGCGGCGCGCCATGATGGGCGCGTACGACGGCAGAAAGGCGCGCAGGCCGTCCTGCACAAAGGCAAAGAGCTGCTCGCGGTCGGCGCCGCCGCTGTCGGCGCCGTCGTCGAGATCGTCAAAAAAGATGCCGCCCACGCCGCGGCTCTCGAGCCGGTGCTTGTTGCAAAAGTACTCGTCGCACCACGGCTTGAAGCGCGGCCAGTACGCCGGGCTGTGCCGGTCGCACACGTCCTTGAGCGTCTGGTGGAAGTGCACCGCGTCCTCGGCAAAGAGGTACGACGGCGTCAGGTCCGCGCCGCCGCCAAACCACCACGCGCCGCCGCCGCTGTCCGTGTTGTCTTGGCCACTGCTGCCATCGCCGCCCGGCGCCGCCGTCTCAAAGTACCGGTAGTTGAGGTGCACCGTCGGCGCCATGGGGTTGCGCGGATGCACCACCAGGCTCAGGCCCGCCGCAAAGAACTCGAGCGACTCCGGCACGTCCTCCATGCCGCCTTTGCCGCTGCTACTCCCCAGCTTGCTGTGGTTCGCCCGCATCCGCAGGATCCCCGCCTTGGGCAGCGTCCCGTACACCACGCTGACGCCCACGCCCGCCTTTTCAAACACCACCCCGTCCTGCATCACGCACGTAATGCCGCCGCCGCCCTCCTTGCGCTGCCACTCGTCCGTCTGGAACGCGCGCGGCGCCCGCTGCTTGTCCTCGGGCCCGCCCTCCACCGCGCCCTCCACCGTCGCCACGCCCCCGCTGTTCTCAATCTCCGCCAGCCCCTTGATGATCACCTGCTGCTGCTCCTTGATGAACTTTTCCATCCGCAGCCGGAACGGCGACTGCTCCGTCACCACGCCGCCGCTCTCCCGCCGCATCTGCTCGTCGCGCTCGGCCAGCGACGGCGAGTCACACCGAATCGGTTCTTGCGACGCCTGTCCGTGTGAGCGACCGCCTCGGACATGGCCACTCTCCAGAGGATCCAATCACTCACCATGTTGTAGACAAGCAGCGCGCTGCCCACCACGCCAACCACTGCTGCTGCTGATGTCGAGCTGTAGCTCCGCCCTGCACCGAATACACGGCCACGGCCCGAAGCAATTGAAGCAATTGATCTCCGAGCGGCTACCGCTGTAGCTGTGTCTGTAGCTCTACCACTTCCAATCGCTCTCCCGCGCTGTGCAAGAAGACGCAGCATTCGCCCCGTCGCCGCCATGGCGGCACGTCCGTTATATGCAGACTCTGCTCGACCTGGTACGGTCGTGTCCGGCTGCCCTCTCAGAAGATATGACTGGCCAATGCAAAAAAATGGGCAGAGAACCACACGATCCTGTCGTCACCAGCCTGGCCACTTTTAGTCCCCTATCCCTCACTGGCTGCCAGCTCTAGTCCGGTGGATCCTGAGCAAAGGCACAAAGCTGCCGGTGCTGGGGAAGGCCGACTCGTCTCCTGAAAATCGAATGTTTTCTTGTGCCTGGCCCTACCTGGCCTGTCATCCTCGCTCGACGCGCTATGCATATATACGCCGATCTGATACTTACAAGTCTCATATAGTCATATTGTATCTTGGCAATTCGGTTATCTACGACGTATGCACGGACAAGCCAAGCCTGCCGTCGGGGGAAGTTGAAAACTCTCAATCTTCGAAAACCCTTCAGCACTAATGCTCGTACTTCTGTACTCGCAGTGTTTATGATTAATGCGTGGTTCCAACAATCGTTCAACAGCCACGCTAGATAATACTTTAGGAGTGATGGAAGCCGCACCCCGCAGAACGCTGTGGAGCTGTTGTTCGCATTTGTCACCGGTCGCCACAGTTGATTCCCAATATGTCGGGCAAATGCTTAGTCATCGAGATGCGCAGCGAAGGCGGAGGACAAGCCAAAAGCTACTCGGAACATGACAACATATTTTCGCAAGGCTTCTATGGAGTTGTACTCGTACTGAACCGAGTCTCGGCGTCGCTCCCAAAAGCCCCAAACTAGGAGCGCCCTGTGATTGCAGCCGTCTCGTCCCTCATCACGTGAACCCCAGCCGCCGAGTCACTCGGCACCAAGAACGCCTCACAGGCAGCCGCCCCTCCCCCACCTTCTGGCTGATTAGGCTGCCAACTCGTCATCCTCCTCGTATCACCTGACCGCCATTTCCCGCCTCAAAAGCGGCGTTCGCCATCAATCGTGCTCCTCTCGTTCCCACTTATCGTCATCACCGCCCTGCCTTCCCCCTACTTTTCCATCAACCCTCCCCCTTTCCGTCCAGTACACCCGCGAAACGAGATCGCTCTTCCGCCGCCTACACGACCTGCCCTTATCGCACAGCGCCGCCCGCCCACCCAAAACCTTCACGATGCGCTCAAAGTTCAAGGACGAGCATCCCTTTGAGAAGCGCAAGGCCGAGGCCGAACGCATCCGCCAGAAGTACGCGGACCGCATCCCGGTGCGTATTCTGTGACTGTCTGTCCCGATCGAGGCCTTTCGGCACCCTAACTCTGTACCCAGGTCATCTGCGAGAAGATTGAGAAGAGCGAGATCGCCACCATCGACAAGAAGAAGTACCTCGTCCCGGCCGACTTGACCGTCGGTCAGTTCGTGTACGTCATCCGCAAGCGCATCAAGCTGGCGCCCGAGAAGGCCATCTTCATCTTTGTCGACGAGACCCTGCCGCCGACCGCCGCGCTCATGTCAAGTATCTACGAGGAGCACAAGGACGAGGACGGGTATGCTTATTAATCCGTTGGGTTCCTTCCGGCCGTTTGTTCATTTGGCTGACAACGTCCCCTTTTTACACAGTTTCCTCTACATCCAGTACTCGGGTGAGAACACGTTCGGCGACGAGGCCTGAGCGTGCCGGTCTCGACTGCCGTCTCGGCCGCGCTTGGATTTGCCCGACCCTTTATTTTTTTCTACTGGAACTGCGTCTGTTATGGCTTGTATGTTGGGAGGAATGAACCTACGGCGTTGGGATTCGCGGAATTTCATTTTGTTGCCTTGCACCTTTTTTGCCCAGCACGGCGTCCGCGTCCTGCCTGATGGCACGGACGCAACCTCTGCCGGCCGCGCTGCTGGCGGCAGAGGGCCGCGTGACGGCCTGTCGGACGAGGAGGGGGGGCGGAAGAAGGGAAGGCGAATTATATCAGAGACCAGCTCCATCCGATCATCTAGATCCACTTGCTAGCCAAGCCACCGGTGTCCGTTCTGGTTCGGTTGTGCTGACACGCGACGGGCATGTTGGCTACATTCAAGTGTCCTTTGCCAGCGGCCCGTCCGTTCTCTGTATCTTGCCTTTTCTGCCTCGATGCCGTCGCCTGCCCTGTCTGGGTTGATCTCCGTCCCCTGGCTGGCAAAGGGCTGCTTTGTATTCTTACAATACCGATCATTTTGTTTTGCCTATCGCTCCTGTGAACTTGCGCCAAGGTTGTTTTCATGCACTTTGTGCACTACGTAGACAACTCGCTGTCGTGACTTGAAAACCGTTCACACTCATAGATGGGAAATGATGGCTTATATACTCGCTTTTGGCCTTCCACGCTCAACGCACCACACATACAAGGTGCGATAAGAATGCTTCACGATTCTCTGTATCTAAACACGATCCCCTTCCGCCCCTCTACACCAAAAGTCAAATACCGTTTGTGGCCATGCGCGTACTGAAACAGCAAAAGTAACACGTATCCAAGAAATTAACGCGTCGCCGTGATGACAGGGAAAGCAAGGCGTAACAAAAGCAAACCGAAACCCAATGAGACAGCCCCGTTGACCAGAGGTACTCAAGTCCGACGCAAATGAGACACAAAAACAACCCTGCACAGTGTAGAGAACAAAAACACGCCCAACACAGTCGTACTGTCGGGCAAATCGCCGTACCATGCTCAAGCATTCAAGCATTGTCGGCCCATCGTAGAAAGTCTGAGAACCACTGTCCCTGCCTCATCGCCACCAGGACTCGAGAAGCCCTCCGTGCTTCGTCTTCATCTGAGCGTGACGCCATGCCCGCATTAGCGTGACGGCGCGTTTCCTATGCCGCGTTGATCTTTTGCTTCTTCTGCATTCTCGGTGTGGGCGGCTTCGTCTTGCCCTGCAGACCGTTCACTTGTGTGGCGGCCGGCGTCGTTACCGAGATAGGCCCGCCGTTCATCTCTTCCTCGGCCTTGATGCCAGATGGCCGTCGCCGCTTGGTCCCCGCCGGCGACGTGTTGGCACTGGCTGCCGCCGAGCCCGGCCCTTGCTGACTCTGCGACCGATGCATGTTGGGGGCCTGCATCACGCCGGCCGCTGGGCTGCCAATGATGAGTGGCGACCCCGGAGTCGGCATATGGGCCAGATGAGGGCTGGCACCGAGGGGGAACTGCACCATGCCCGGTGTTCGCGGACCCCCTGCGGCCATCATCATCGGCACGTTGCCGTTCTGGCTGGGCGAGCAAACCGTCTGCACATAATGGTCGAGAGATCCGAAAGCCGTAAGCGTGGGGTTTCCGTGAGAGTAGGTGAAGAGCGAGTTCATGTAGCCCATGACTTCGACGATCTACGAGGTGCCTGTTAGTCTTGGCGTGGCTGCACGCGCTCATGCCGGAAGCCTACCTCAAGGAACTGGTTCACGGCTCCGGTGAGACCGACGTTCCCCTTGATGCCGGACTGCGGCAGGGAAAAGGCTGGGGGCTCGCTCTGCGGGGACTTCAATTGCTTGGTCTTGGACTTCTTGCTCATCTCAGGCGACTGCTTGTTGTCGTGCGGGCTGTTCGCCTTGAGCCACTCTTTCTGCCATTCATGGCCGGGCTTGGCGGCCTCGAGGACGAGCTTGCGCGAGATGAACTCTTCGTGGCCATCGCAGGCAAACTCGAACAGGTCCATCTTGGCTTCCGGGTCGAACTGGGCGCGGATCGTGCCGGTGGAAACAACCTATGATTCTGGTCAGACGTGATTCCGGGGGAAAGATCAGCTTCGCTGGCGATAGAACTTACGTGTGCGCCATTCTCAAACCACTGCACCAAGCTGGACTTGTAGTTCTCGACACAGAAGCGGTCGCTGACCAGCGGCTTCTCCACGACGGCGTTGTCCATGATGAGCTGGAGCTTCGAGACGCCACTCTCAAAGTAGGTGTGGAAGTAGCGGGGCAATGCGGAAAACGGAATCTCGTATTGCTTGTTGGTCGTCTTCTCGTCGCCGTCGACCATGTGGATGGTGTGGCGAAACACGCCCGTGTGGGCGAAGAACCGCTGCACCAGGTCGGCCCAGTATAATAGGTCATCCTTGCCTCTGGGCCCCGGGAAGCCCGCAATGCTCTCGCAGAACTGGTTGAGCCGGACGAGGCAGGCCAGTCTTGTGGGGTTCTTCTGCTGCTGGAGAACCGCGTTGGCGGCTGCGAGCTGCTGCTGCTGCTGTGCGTGCTGCTGCAGGGCTAGCGCATTAGGCTGGAGCATCTGCGGCTGCATTTGGGAGGGGATGTGCTGCGGGCCAGGCTGCTGCGGGCCGGGTCCCTGCTGCGATGGTTGCGGGTGGCCGCCCATCTGGGGCGGCGCCTGGATCTGCTGTCCTGGGGGGCCGCTACCTGGCGGCGGAGGGCCGACGGTCGGGCCACCAGGCTGCTGCGGTGTCGGGGGTTGAGATGGACCGGGTGTTGGCTGCGGCCCCAGTGGCTGGCCAGAGATGCCAGGTGTTTGCTGGCCTGGGGGGATTTGCTGGGCTTGCTGGGCCTGTTGTTGTTGGGCCTGTTGCTGGGCATGCTGCTGCTGTGCCTGGTGGGCTTGTTGCTGCTGCTGTTGCTGCTGCTGCTGCTGTTGCTGCTGTTGCTGCTGCTGTTGCTGCTGCTGTTGCTGCTGCTGCTGCTGCTGCTGCTGTTGCTGCTGCTGTTGCTGCTGCTGTTGCTGCTGCTGTTGCTGCTGTTGCTGTTGCTGCTGTTGCTGCTGTTGCTGCTGCTGTTGTTGCTGCTGCTGCTGCTGCTGCTGCTGTGCCTGGGCCTGTGCCTGGGCCTGGGCCTGCTGTTGTGCCTGGTGCGCGGCGGCGGCGGCGGCTTGTTGCTGAGCCTGGTGTGCCTGTTGTGCTTGGGCTTGGTGTGCCTGCTGCACCTGCTGGGCCTGTGCTTGTTGCGCGTGCTGGGCATGCGCCGCTTGCTGGGCTTGCTGTGCTTGAAGGGCGGCGATCTGGGCTTGGTGGATGCCGAGCTGGTTCGCGTTTGGGTTTTGGCCCTGGGCCACTGCTTGCTGTTGGATGGCCACTTGTTGCGCCAGGTAGGCCTGAGCGCGCGGATCTTGAGGATGCTGTGTGCGAGCGCAACTGTCAGCAATCCACGTAGATGAGTATCGAATCATAGCATCGTGCTGCTCACAGGCTGGCCCATCCGGCGTTG
Source organism: Leptographium galeiforme (assembly GCA_004028395.1). Taxonomy (NCBI): domain Eukaryota; kingdom Fungi; phylum Ascomycota; class Sordariomycetes; order Ophiostomatales; family Ophiostomataceae; genus Leptographium; species Leptographium galeiforme. The sequence goes on from RQWE01000157.1 coordinate 41,702, forward strand.
GAGCGCGGCTAACTGGTTGATGTGCACCGGAGCCATGGGCATCCCGTTCGGATACATGCCATGTTGCTGCATGAGCATCTGTTGGGTCTGCCGCTGCTGTTGCTGCTGCTGCTGCTGCTGCATCTGTTGGAAGCGCTGCTGCTGCTGCAACTGAAAGGCGGGATTATTGGCCACTATAGACGCCATTAGTCGCCGAAGAGATCAAAGAGACGGGAGGTAGGGGATAAGGAAAAACGCACGAGCCATCTGGCCCATTTGCTGCTGCTGGAGCATCTGTTGCTGTTGCGGGCTGAGGTGCTGCAGAGCATGCGCATTGGGGCCGGCGCCGGGGGGGATACCGGCCATCATGGCGGCTGGGTTCATCTGCGGTCCTGGACCGGAGACACCCATATGGGCGGCTGCGAGGTGTTGTGGCACAGTGCCGGGCGGACCACTCTGCTGGCTGGGATTGTGAGCCATGCCAGGGGCGAGTCCGGGGTGTCCTTGAGGGACGCCCGGGTGCTGCTGCATGACGCCGGGATGAGACGAGAAGGTCGCCATCGTGGTGCGCGCGGTCCCGAACAGTCCACCGCCGGTCGGCGACGACGGCGACGACGGCAACGACGACGACGAGACGGCCTCGGGAAATGAAGGACGCAGACGCGGCGCGGTCGAGTTGTCGAGTTATCGCATTCGAGATGCCACGCGACGGATTTGGGGGGGGGGGGGGGAAGGCGTCAAGAGGAATCGGGCAGTTTGGCGTCGGGAGACGAGCGAAAAGGAGAAAACGCGCGAATCGGACGGCAGTCGACAAAAGAGGGTGGCGGCGACGGAGAATAAGGAAGCAAGGCGGCCAGAGTGACACGAAGCTGTCGCTTGTTTTTCGCGTGGCCAGGCGGGTTCAATCGACCAAGTGCCGAGAGCGACAAAAAGGCAGGCGGCGCGCCGATATTGGGGCGAGAGAGAGGATCCAGATGTGGATTCAGGACGGATATTTGGTATCGTGTCGATTCCGGACAAGGGCAAAAATGAAATGGGAACCCGCAAAAAAAAAAATAACAACAGCAGCGCGACCAGAACCGCCCAAATTAAAAAAGGGGGGCCCAAAGCCGCACTGGGGATTAGTCCGCGGATCGAGCGATCGATAAGGGACGATCGCGACAGAGAGAGCAAAAAAACACACAGAATAAGAAAAGGGGAGACGGGCGTGGCAGCCAGATAAATTGGGGACTGCGTATGTAGATATGGTGTGGAGGGAAGAGAAGGGCAGCCCAGAGCGGGAGAGCGAGAAATAGGTGGCGATCGACAAGAGGATGGCCGAGACAGAATGTGTAGACAACAGCCAGCAATTGGCTGGAAGCCAATTAAGAACGGGGGTGGCGGCCGGGATTTTGGCTGAGCTACTGTCACGTCTAACGCAATATGCGGGTATCGGGGTGACAGGCGGCCGCTAACAGCAAATCGACGCAAGGATTCGTGTCAGTGTTGGGGGCAAGAAACGGAGAAGAAGAAGAAAAAAAAATTCATGCAGGATGCAAGGGATGCGAGCCCGGGCAGGCCCGATAAAAAAAAAGGCGGAAGATTGAGGTACGCGACCGGGGAAACAGGCACAAGGAGGGACGGTGACGGCGATGGGCAATGCAGTGTCCCTGCCGTATCTCGGATCGGTGAGCTGTGTGAACGCGAGATAGGTGTAGATGGCGGGTGGCGGCAGAAAAGCGGACTTGGCTGCGACGGCGGCAGGCGGGATCCACCAAAGTATTCTGGAGATGGGGGGGGAGGGGGCAGCAGTCGCGACAACAGGGGGGGGGGGCGCGGTGACCGCCGGAAAAAGGCAAAGACGAGTCAGCCAGACGGGCAGGTGAGAAGTTTGTAAAACAGGATGAGACGGACAGAGATTTTGGGGTCAGGAGATGCAGGCGAGAGAGAGGAGGAAGTAGAGGTGCACGGCAGAAGGAGGGGAGAGCGGCGCGCGCGAGGGGACCCCCCCAAGTTGGCCAGTGTGTATTTTTTTTGGTCCTGGGGGCCAGCAGGCCTTGCTCCAATCAAGCAAGCCTGTACGAGCTACGATTTAGCCCGTTCGGGTGCCCGCGGACAGCACCGCAACCTGGAGGGGACCGAAAAGGACACCAAGCCGCAAAAGCACACAGTTCTCTTGTCTCGTGTCTCTTTTGGCCTGTGTTGCCCTACGTGTCGCACATGATTATGATTTGGGGCCCGTGTGCTGTCTGTCCCATGTCTGCGCCGTTTGGCGTTGTTCAACCCTCGCGATACTACTAGTACAAGTACGTAGTACGTCTTGCTTTTTCTCTCCCGTCTCGTAAGACACAAACCCGACACGAGGCTCGTTTTTACTCGTTTGGGCCGGCTCGCCGTGGAGCGTAGAGCGGGGGGCGCAGGTACGGCCGCGCGCGTCACATCACGTGCACCTGACGGCAAGAATCTTGTTCCGTGCCGCCGCAAATTCAAATTTTCCGGTCCACTCACGCGCGGAAAAAAAAGGGAGTGGGTCGGAGAAGGGCGAAAGCTATAAAAATATCTATCGCGCCTCGCTTTTTTTTTCACTCCTGCACTCTTCCCTCCCATCATCACCTTCCTCTGCCACAACGACAGCCTTGCGACAAGTGTCGGAACGACGGCTGTGGTTTGGCGGAAGGAGATGCTCACCTTGCTCGGTAAGCTCTTTTTTCTTCTTCTGTTGCGCGTCCGCACCATCCCCCGGCATTGATGACATTCAAAAAACACCATGTCTTCTTTTCCCAGCAGAATCGACCATGACGAAACCTAGTCTGTCTCGGGCTGGCTTGAACCTTCGGGGGGGCCAGTCTGTTACTTGCCAGTATTGTTCTGTCTGAGCCAATCTTCCGTGGACCGTGCGCATCAGAGATTTTCTTTGCGGGCGTTTTGCTAACGAAGAACTCAGTGTTTTTATTCTGCCTGATAACAAAAAAACAACAACAGCCAAGCCAGCAGGCGTCCTCAAAAGGTTGGTACCATGTTTCTTTCTTCGTCAGCAGTGCATAGGTCCTCTTGCATGATGAATATTCCCACATTCGCAGTTTCCACTCGAGCACCCACACGAGCCTATTCAGGGTTGCATATGAGAGCGAAGTCTTCCTTGGATGTCTGATCAAAGAGAAAATACCTGCACATGTTTTCCATTGTCGTTATTGTCTTTGAGGCTAACATTTGCAAGACTCACAGGTATTCGTATCCATCGGAATACGTCGGCGTGGCAATATGAGGATCCAATTGAAATACAAAATACATTTCCAATGAATAAAATGCTCCTGCTCTACATACCCCTATAAACTGTGCACCCCAACGCCGTAGATCGCCAGTTGCATCTAGATGCCATGCATTCCTGTCTATCCATGTAGCCTTCAATTCAAGAGGGAGGTCCTGCCACGAGCCCTCCAGTCCTCAAGTACTGATCCCTGGGCGCATGCTTGCCGACTCGCCCGTGCCGCCGCGCCGCACGCGTCCGCCCACCATGCCGCGCCGGTTGCGGCCGGTCCGTCCGCGGCCGAGCCAGTTGAGCTTGAGCAGGCGGCTGAGCTCCTCGACCATCATGTTGCCCTCGTCGCTGCCGTCGCCGGCCACGCCGACGCCGGCCAGCACGCTCATGCACTGCAGCATGCGGCCGACCATGTCCGTGACCTGCTTGCTGTCCTCGACGTTTTGCTCGCGCAGGCTGCCCGGGCTGCTGCCGCCGCCGACGTGCAGGATGCTGCTGCCGCCAAAGCCGAGCGCGCCGAGTCCGCCGAGTCTGCTCTCCCCGAGCGAGAGAGACGGCCGCGGCTCGCTGCCGCTGCCAAACGACACGTTGCTGATGGCGCGACTGCGGCTGCCGTCGCCGCCGCCAGACCCGCCGGACCCGCCGGTCCCGCCGGTCCCCTCGCCGCCACCAAACAGGGTCGTGCTGTTGGAGTTGTAGCTGCTCGCCGTCCCACCGCCACCGCCCGGATCCAGGCTCGTGGCCGTGCCGGGCCGCGCGCCCTCAAAGGAGGCCTGCTGCGACAGATAGCCGCTGCTGCTGCCGAAACTGCCGTAGCTGTGGGCCGCCGACGCCGACTGGTACTGCTGGGCCAGGGTCGAGTTGGAGCGGCTCTTGTGCGTAATGGGGATGGGTCCGGCCCCCTTGGCCAGGGCGGACAGCGACTGGGGCAGAAAGTCGAGCGAGAGGCGCGAGAAGATGGGCTTGAGCGTGTCGTAGCGCGGCAGGATGACGGCGTCGCGGTACGAGGCGAGGACGAGGCGACGGACGTCGAGCACGGCGGAGACGGGCGAGACGCCCGAGACGCCCGAGACGCCCGAGGAGGTGCCGGCGATGCCGCCCCAAAAGTCGCGGGCCTGCTCGGGGGTGAGCAGGGTGCCGGTGCCGGAGAACTCGAGGTCGAGGGGGAGGAAGACGGCCTGCATGTAGGGCAGGATGCTGGTAAAGGTAAAGAGCCACAGCTCGACCAGGGCGGGGATCAGGCGGTCCTCGGGGGTCATGCGCAGGGCGCGGTCGAGCGAGGCGAAGCCGGCGGCCAGCAGCTCGCGCAGGTCCTCGAGGATGATGTTGGGCGAGCGGCGCTGGGTGCAGTACTGGATGTGCATGACGACGATGCGGTTGAGGTGCTCAATGGGGATGCGCAGGTCCTCGCCCTCGAAGATGACCTGCAGCTTCGCCTTGAGGTACGGCCAGGCGTCGTCGGAGCTCATGTTGTTTAGGCCGAACTTGGTCGCATCGGCCGCCGGGTCGTTGAGGAAGCTGGAGCTGCCGCCGCCGCCGCCGGCCGAGCCGTAGCTGCCGGGGCCGGCCCAGTCGCTGCCGACGCCGCCTCCCATGCCGCTGCCGGGACCGCCGCCGGCTCCGCTGCCGCCCATGTCGACCTCGCTCGGCGTCTTGTCCTCGCGCTCCTTGTCCTTTTTCTTGTCGCGCAGGCCGCGGCCGCCGTGTCGCAGGTCCAGGGCACCCATGCCCTTGAAAGTGGTCGTGCCCGGCGCCGGACTGCTGACGGGAAGACTAAAGTTGTACAGGCTGTTGGGCGCGTGCGGATCGGTCGGCCGCGAGTTGCTGGCGGCCGACGACAGCGGCAGGTGGAAGTCGTCCTTGTCCTTGAGCTTGTGCTTCTGGCGCGACAGAAAGTGGTGCTTCTTCTCCTTGGCCTCCTTCTCCGGAACGGCCGTGGCGCTGCCGGAGCCGCTTCCGCCGAGGCCGCCGCCGCCGCCGCCGCCGCCAAGCGCGCTGGTGCTGCTGTTGTTGCTGCTGCTGGCGAGGCCGCCGGCCACGCCGAGGCCGAGACCGGCGTCGGACGGGCGGATGGTGGCGGCCGACGAGTTGTCGAGGCTGTAAAACGACTGGTTCGTCGAGTCGACGCTTGTGGTGCTAAAGTTGCCGCGCTGCAGCGACGCCAGCGCGAGGCCCATCTTGCTGGGGCTGGGCAGGGGCTTGTCGCGCGGGTCGCCCTTGACGGAGATCTTGCCGGGGCGCGAGAACAGCTTGACCTTGCTCTTCTCCGTCCGCTTTTCCGGCGGCGGGGGCGCCGGCGGCAGCGGCGGCAGCGGTGCCTGGTGGCCCTGGGCCAGATGTGGCGAGTGCTGCGCGTGCTGTGGGAGCTGCGAGTGCTGCGAGTGGACCGAGTGCATCGAGTGCGGCGAGTGCGGCGAGAGGGGGGAGAGGGGCGAGGAGGGCGCGCCCGAGCGGGAGAAGACGACGCTGGCGGCCGTCTGGGCGGCCGAGGCGTGGCCGCCGAGCATGCTGTTGTGCAGAGACTGGTTGTCGAAGCCGTTGTCGCTGGGGGCGCTGGCCTCGGTCAGGCTGAGCGTGGGCGGCGCCACCAGCGACTCGCCGGCCGTGGGGACGGTCTGCGAACGCTGGCGGGTGTGCTGCGGCAGCTGCGGAAACGGCGGTGGCGGCTGGTGCTGCTGATGCTGCTGGGATTGTTGACTTGATTGATTCTGCTGGTTCTGCTGGTTCTGCTGGTTCTGCTGGTTCTGCTGATTTTGATATTGCTGCTGGTGCAGCACGGCCGCCTGGGCAGCCGCCTGGCTGGCATTGCGCTCGCGCGGCGGCGGCGGCGAGGAGGTCGATCGGCCGACGGGCCGGCCGCTGGTGGACGGGAGCGTGGCATCAAAGAGGCCGGCGGTCTGCGAGTGTTTGCGCGCGTGGCCAGACGTGGGCTTGAACGAGGTGACCGAGGCGGCGGGGCCGGGCGCGGCACTCTCGTGTCGGTGGCCGCCGGGCAGCGTCAGGGGCGAGACGGTGCGCACAGTGTCGCCGCCGGACAAGTGGACCGAGGCGATGCTCAGATTGGACGTGGAAGACGAGGCGGCGGCGCCGGCGGCGGCAGCCGCCATCTGGCGGGCCGTGGCCGCGGCGGCGGCCGACGTGGCCAGCGCGGCCGGACGCGAGTAGTTGCTGTGGGTGGAGGGCGCGTGGCCGCCGGCGGCCGAGGCGGCGCCGGCGGCAAAGGAGGCATAGGAGGAGGGCTGTGACGGCGGTGGCAGGTGTGGTTGGCGGGCCTTGGCGATGGTGAGGGGCGGCGGCACGGCCGAGAGGGATTCGTTGCTCGAGGCGGAGTTGAGACGGTGGTGGGACCGCATGTGGCCCATGGCACGGGGCGACCGCTGGGGGGGTCCCTGGCCGACGGCCCGCAGCGACGAGGGCGACGAAGGGACGGCGGCCTGTCGGGGCCCGTGGCCAAAGGTGGGCGAGGGAGACGAGGGCGGCGAGGTGGCCGAGGCTGACGGTGCCGGCAGTGGCGAGAAGCTGCCGGGGCCGCGTGGCGCGCGGCCCGTCATGGTGTCGGGGAGGAAGGGAGAAGAGGGAGAAGAGGGCCAGAGGAGAAGAGGATCAGAGGAGAGGGCGGAAGTAAGGAAAGGGAGGCAAGGACGAGGCTCGGTTCGCTGCACGGCTGTGTGGACGGCAGGGCGCGACGCAGAGACGAGGGTCGACGGCCGGGGTCAGCACGAGCGTGGCGTCGGCCTGGGATCGTGGTGCATTGCTGTCGGTTTGCCGTCGGTTTTTGTATTTTCGACTTGTCCCTCTTTTTTAGGAATTTGTCGCGTCGGCGGCTGAAGTCTGGCTGGCCTGCAGCGCCTCCTTCGTAGTCAGCCCCCTGCTTTTGTCGCCGCGCAAAAAGGTCAGTTGGGCGCACCGGAGAGCGCGAGTGGAAAAAGATCGTGTCAAATGGTTGGCTACTGTCGTCGACGAGATGGTAAATGAGGCAACGTTTCGAACCGGACAAGACGGGATCAGAGAGGGAAGGCTCAAAGCAAGGGCAAACCCGCAGGGACGGACGGGGCTTTCAGACTTTCCGTCTTGCGGCAGGTACGGAGCTTGACCTCCCCCCCCCAAAGCACGGAACTTTTTAGGTGCCACGGGTTGGACGGCAGTGACAGTACCTGGACGCGCACGCAATTCTTGGTGCAAGCTACATGTACCGCGCTAACGTCTGCGTGCAGAGAGCCCGCCCCGCAAAACCCTGTATTTCCCCAGCCCACCGAATCGAGTAAAGAGTGGCCAGCGCGCAAAAAAAGGTGACCTTGCCCATCGTCTCCAGTTCATCCCAACCTGAACCCCTTCCACCCCCCCCCCCCCCCCCCCCCCCCCCCCCTCTCACACCATGGCTTCGCCTTGCCTCCGGGCCGCCTATTCGGGCCCTGACCACGAGTCCTTTACGGTCGAGGCTGCACTCGCTCTGCCGGCGGCGACGTCCACCACGGCCGCTACGACTACCAAAGTCGCCCATCTGGCCGCCCTCCGCACAGCCATCACCACCGCCCAGGCCGAGGTCAATCGCGAGCTGACTGCCCGCATGGTCATTGATGCCGACCGCTCCGCCCAGGACGCCGCCGACGCCCAGACCGAGGAGGCCCATTATGGCGAAGAAATGGTCGAGGAGAGCTGAGCAGGGGCAAGAGACAGACAGAACTCTTGACAGGACAGCCATCCGATACAACGGACACTAAACGGTATCACGTGCGCCACTTGTATGATACACAACGCTTGCAACACTTTGCCCTGCAGCCCTACATGCGACTTACGTCGGGCTGTCCAACTCTCCCTAGACGTATGCATCTTGGCTACTCGCAGGTACGAGTAGACACTGGCAGCGCTCGGTGGAGAACGAGTAAGGCTCTCTATTCAACGTCACCAGCCCTGGTCGAGTATCGCTCTCTTGCGCTGTACTTGGGCACTAGTCCATACCCAGGTTGTAATTAGGCCTAGTCAAAATAGCGTTACATCAAGAATAGGAGCCGATGTTGTAAACCTTCTTATGCTACTTTTCCTGTAAACGTCATCTCAAACGGACCTCGTTCTTTTACTATGAGGTTAGAGTGGGATCCAACAAGACGGGCTACGGACGGAGTTTGGGGCGGATCGGTATTCTTTGCCAGGAACCCGCTGATACCTATAAGTGGCGGGGTTTGTCGCCGACATGTATTTGGCCGATATAACTCGGACATGCACCTTTTTACTCTCCCCGTGATGCCATGGCCAACTACTCGCTCGACGAAGAAATCGCTGTATTCTTCGACAAGACGAAAACTACTCGTCAGGCCTGCGATGCCTTTGCCGAAAGCCTAGGTGGCCGTTCCGTCCCTGTGCAGATTCAAGGGGTGTGCAGCTACACTGTCTATGCCGGCCCCCAGTCCGAGTTTGTCGTTCAGTTTCGCCTCAAGTAGTCTCTCGAGCTGCCTCTGGAGACTGCACGTCTTGCTCGGGAAGTCTATGGGTCTCTTGCACCGCAGGTAGAATTTCGGGGGCCAGTTGGGCGAGGACAGCCAACAAGACACTGCGGCAGGCAGAGAAGCCCTCCTTATTTATGTAATGGGCCGCATAGCGGGCATCACGCACCTGGACTTTATTCTCTCGCACACAACGCAGAGGTGTCAGAAAACTCGCCCGAGTTTGCGCAGTGGCGGATGAATCTAGCCGTTGGGGTAGCCAAGTACGTTACCGATCATAACACGGACAAGGCTGCCTACTAAATCCCACCCATCAGGTTCTTTGCTCTTTGGTCTCGGCCTACACTCGTACCAGCGGTTTATCGGCAAGGTCCATCTTCGGACTGGTTGGAGTCGATACGATGATTACAGAGCCACGGAGGAGGCTTTCTGGGAGACGTTTTGCAAAGAGGCTGGAGAACACGATCCCCGAGTGATCAAGACGATCAAAGCGGCAAGAATCGTCGGTCTCCTTTTGTCCCTGGGGTTTACGAGCCGTTTGGCCAACTCGGCTGAGCCCATACCGATTCGAGATGATGAATCAGGGGCGTACAAGATGCGACATCTTGATGGCTTGTTGATCAACCCGACAACTAAATTGACGGACCTGATGTAGTTTCTTTCTCTACACACTCACTTGGGTAGACAGGGACAATGATCCAACTGTACTCTAGGATCTATTTGCCCCCCCCTCGCCTCCCTACTGTCCCCCCCCCCTACTGCCCCC